>UCOL01000155.1:0-96065 GCA_900474335.1 Ormyrus nitidulus | reverse complement strand
AATGATTAGAAGGCTAAGCGCGCGCATTATTCAATATTGTATTAATAGTGTTTTTAAATAATTCTTTTTAAATGAATTGCTATTGCGATCTTAAAATAATAATAAAAATATTTTTATTGATTATTTTTTTGCAGTTGATACGTGCAATTGTAAAAATACAAATTAAATTACAATATTGTCATATTACCGTAAATTTCAAAGACTATCTTCGACGGTCAAAAACCGACGTTGCCAAAATTTAAGTGAGAATGAATTTTGAAAAACAGTTTAAGTTAAAAAACAGTATCAGTCGACCTATTGACCGTCGTATGTCATTGCGAGAGAGTAAAACAAAAAAAGAAAGAATTCATTTTATATGTACAAACCTTTCAGTCGAGTACGTAAGGTTCGAGTTAAAAAATCAGAGAGGTTGTTAATTTTAAAAGAAAAAAAATGGACTTAAAAGAAAAACAAATGGATGGATCTAACAATGAAGAATTTGAAGAAAACAATTTAGACAGTACTAATCCGTTTAGTATATTCGAAAATATAAATCCAGAAAGTTTATTAACTTCAAAGGAAACTATTGATAAAATTTTAGTTATGGATTCAGCTTTATAAGTATTTATAAGATTACATATACCCCATTTCAGGCCCAGATGGTCAATTAATGGGTTTGATTTGATTGAGGGATATTTTAAAACGATGACGCATCGACTCGCCTAAACGCAATTATGTTCTACGCAAATGTGTTCTACACGATAATGTTCTACACCGATGAATTCTACATATTAAGTTTCTACACTGTGCACAAAAATTTTGAGTACGAAATAATCGTGTACAAATTTGTGTTAAAAAAATGTGTTGAATACGTTGCGTGTAGAAAAATTCGGTGTAGGAAGTATACGGTCTCAGAAAAACCCGAAAAACCTTTCCACAGGCAGAGAAGGGATACAATCCCAAGGGATACAAGCCCAAGCTTGTTTATTGTTTTTGAAACTACAGATGCTCGTTATTCCAGGGCTTGTTAGGTCAGGAGTGACGAAATTTGTAAATTCACTTATAAAATATATTTCTACTTATACACTGTTTTTATTTTATAAATCTATGCGTTCTTATTTTATAAATAATATCAACAGAAACAATAAAAGGATTTTTATCCATCATATCTGCTAGTTTTTCTTTGTAATACTTTTTCTTAAGAAGAAGAAATAAATAAAAATAAAAAATACATTTACAAAATATTTTCAGTCATTAAGCAAAATGTGTATTTCGTCAAATTAAGTGATTAACAAATCTAATTATTTTAGAAGTAGAGTGGATTTTCCGTAGGCTGATTTACAGCCTTCAAACAATTAACCGGCTATGAGGGTTAATTTTGGACACAACAGTAGCTTTCCTTTTAAATGAGTCTATGCGAATCGTTTCTACTGATCAGAGACATACCTGAATCAATTTACGGCTTAGAAAGCAGAACCGAGGAAGAGCTCGGTAATCCCATCTTTAAGTAAGGTTGTAAAACCTTTTCAATATCATTCCTAAATTTCCTAAAATCTTTCTGTTGTACGTGTTTCATGGTTTAAACAACTAAAATGCTATTAGTTAAGGGACAAGTAGGGATAACCAAATTTTCTATAAATATGGATTCATAAGGCTTGGAAATATCAGTGCTGCTTCGAGAGTCTTGTGTTCAACATCGGTCTTATGAAAAGTTTAAAATTGAGTGTCAGTACTTCAGTTTAATTTTTTATTCCGATTCAGAAAGATTAGTGCTACTTTGTCAGTCTTGTGTTCAACAGTTTTGTCAGAAGCATAAAATTGAGTATCAGTGCTTAAGTTTAATTGTTTTATTTAAAATGAATGTATTTACTGAAAATATAAAACGCGGCGATCTGTCAGACTTGGAATATGCTAACGTAATGAAGTTTGTAATGTCAACGTCACTCCCTCTAGTTCCTTACTCCAAATTGGCTTCAGTAACAGACAATTGGAAAGAAGAAAATTTATTAGGTCTAGGAGGATACGGTAATGTTTATAAAGGTATGTATAAGTTTATGTAAAACTTTAAGTTAATTTTTACATATAATAAATTTCATAATAAGTTTTAATTCATTTAAAATTATACAGATTTTTATTTTTGCAGGTGCTGCGTGGGATAATATTGAAGTTGCTATTAAGAAATTTAAACCGAGAAATTATAAAGATTTTTATTCTCAATTGAAGCAACCATTTCGAGAAATAACAATTTTAGATTCATTAAAACATGAAAATATTTTACCTTTGTTTGCGTACAGTATAGATGGTGAAGCACCTTGTCTTCTTTATCAACGTATGAGTAATGGTTCTTTAGAAGATCGACTGCTCTTAAAAGGAGGATCATTGCCTCTTTCTTGGCGTCAAAGATATAATATAGCAAAAGGAACAGCTCGTGGATTAAAGTACCTTCATACGGTAAAGAGAAAACCTTTAATTCATGGAGATATTAAACCTGCCAATATTTTGTTAGATGAAAACTTTGAGCCAAAAATTGGAGACTTCGGACTAGCAAGGGAGACCTCTTCTAGTAACTTTTTGAAAGTAAGTTTTCTGAATTATAATTTTATATCTTAAATAGTTTTCTTATACGCACAAAATAATATAAGAAATTTTATCGTAAAAGTAAGGGTAATCATAACCCAAATGACTGTAGTACAAATTTTTATATCTATTTTCTTGTAAATAATACTATTTTCAATATAAAATTTACATAGATAGCACGGTAAAAATTATTGTACAACTATATAAAAATTTTAAATAACACAAATTTTATTAGTGCAAAATATAAATTTTCACAGTTATAAAAATAAAATTTATAAGAGGTATGATAATATTAAACTGTAAATATTATTAAACTGTCCTTATGATTTTTACCGTTCCGTCGCTACAATTTTTACCCTCGCTATTAATAGCCGGTTGATGAAAAAAAAAAGTCGTATACTCGAAACTTAAATAAAATTACACTTATTTTTTATGAAAATTAATTTTAACTATAAAGAAATTTATTACATCTAAAGTTAAAAAGAAGCATTCATTGCTTCACTAACCTATCCTATCACATTTTTAACATGTTATTACGGTAATTTTTTCTCTAAATGCAATTCTAAGATAACTTCACATTCCGTAACATAATTTTTACTGTGAACTTCGAAGTAATTTTTACTATATTATTCTCTGCGTATAATTATAACTATCCTGTAATTTTTTTATAATTTCTCGGCAGTTCACTGAATTAACATCGAATTTGTTTTCAGCTCTATAAAACATTCGGTACCAATGCATATATGGCTGAAGATTTCATTACTGAAAAGATTCTTTGTACAAAAGTAGATACATACAGTTTTGGAATTGTTTTATATGAATTAGCCACAGGTTCACTTGTTGACAAAAGAACATCAAGAGGTTTGAACAAATATTTGAAAGAATATTTAAACAATTTAACTCTTGAAGCTTCTGATTCAATGAAAGATTCCACAGCAGGAGATAAATTTGACATATTTTTTGTGTTGTTTATATTTTTATCAAATGAGTGTACAGAAGAATTAGCAGAGAACAGGCCAGAAATGACAGTTGTTTACAGGCGGTTTATATACTAGAGGCCCGCTGATATTTAACTCTTACATGTAAATATAATGCTTATATAGTTTAAGTTTATTATTTGTAAAAAATAGATATAATCAATAAAAAAAACTTGTGCTTGATTAAACATGTGTAATTATTTATTTTTTTTTACATTTGAATTAAATTTTTCTCTCTCTTAAAAAACCATGGATGGATGTTGTGAAGCATTTAAAAATTGATTTTGATTGGTCTGTAAGAATTGTAGGCGAGAATTCGCTTGCGCTCGTGCATTTGCTGAATTTGAATTTTTTAAATTGAATTTTTATGTTTAACTACTTAAAACTGAATAATTAAATTAAATTAAATTAAAATAGAATAAAAAATGTTTCTTTATTTTATAAAAATTATTTAATTATTTTATAATTTAAAATAATTAAAACTAAATTATAAAGAAAATTTGCATTCATAAACTTAAAAAAAATAGTATTCGTGAAGCGCACTGGACGATGCCTAGTAAAATTAAAAAATAAAATAATGTAATAATTATTCATTTTTATCTCGCTATTGATTCCAAATTTTAATGAATAATTTAGAAAAAGATTAAAAAATAACTTTTTGTATTACCGAATTATTAAAGTTTAAACTTATTGAGGCTTATTAAAGCAGTTTTTACTAAATATTAATGGACGAGTCATGATTTTGTAAATAAATAAAAAGCCTTCGTTTAAGAAAAGCCATTTTATTTCTTTTATATTTGTTTTGATCTTATTATAATTTACAAATTCTTTTGTATCAACATATTTTTTAATGAATCTAAAAATATTTTTATATGTTTACATAAATGCGCATTCTTAGATTCTAACAGTAAAAAGAATAACAGGAAAGCTATGGGTCCCCATACATTAAATTATTTCATGCATGAGGCTCTTGTACATTATCAATTGTACATTGATTACATATCGCTATAGTACATAAGTATATCGCAAAATCGTCAGACGCGATCCATCTCTCGATCACTTGTAATAAGTAGAAACATTATATTCTCTCTAACGTTCATGCATTCTTTCTCGCTCGCTTAATTTCTTTTGTACCCTCGCATTATTGCTTATCAATTAGTAAAATAAAATGTTCTAAATAAAAAAAAAATAATAATAAAATACTTCGCACTCCATCACGAAACGGCCATAAAAATTCCATTCAAATATATATTTTTTCTTCAACAAATAAAAAAAAAAAAAAAAAAAAAAAAAAAACTGGAAGACCTCAATTTTTTTTTCGAACAGCTTTGCAGACGAAGACAAATTGTATATCACAAGACATTTAATACGCATTTTTCGGTTTCCAAGAACGTCAACTCACTCCCTTTCCCGGGAAACGACGCGTGTGTGTGTGTGCGCGCGCGCGCGCGCGAAATTGCCCATCCCATTTTCCCATTCGATCTTTCCACTTTGCGTCCCGTCATCGTGCACCTGATTCCGAATTTCCGAAAAACTCCATCTCTCCCCCACTGGGACTGAAATAGGAGTAATAAAAAAAGAAGGGGCGAAGAAGCGCCTCGATTGTCCTCCCAGGCATTGTCGATTACGGGAGTCGACGCAACCTCTCCGCGGGCGCGCGCGTCTCAGGGCCGAGATCGTACAAAGGGAGACTCTAATGGGACACGAAGCCAGGAAAGAGAGAGAGGCAGAAAAAAAAGAAGGAGTCTGCGGGAAGAGGGTCGGCGGCATATTTCGAGCGAGCGAGACGGATAGAGAGAGAGAGAGAGAGAGAGAGTGGCAGGTAGCCAAGACGCAGCGAGTATGGGCTGGTATCGGCGCTGCGTGAAAGAGTAGTTGCGCGGCTGCTCCTCGGCGCGCATTGCACCTGCCACTGAAAAACGGTTTTACGGTGGCACACCGCCATCAGGAAATTTGCATTCTCCTTTATGTGTCCGGAGAGCTGCGCCGCCAATGGCAGCGCGAGCCTGTCTTTCTTCTCGCTGCTCGCGACTCCCCCACTTTTCGCTTCTCTTTCGAAAGAGCCGACTGGCTCTCTTTTACCAAGCGAGAATGTAGTTTTCGTTATATACTTTTTTTCAACATTTAGACAAATCGTGGAGAAGAAAATTGAAAAACGTTTGTAATATGCTCGCTCTCCGAACTTCCCGTTGACGAAGGAGCCGCGTCGAGCCGCGTCTCGGACGTGGCCTGCATGGAGTAGAGCCTCCCGTTTCTAAAAATAAAAAAAAAGCACCTGCGCTAAGGACGCGCAACAAAGGACGCTGGCACTCGGCGTCCTATGCAAACGTGCTCGCGCATCGATGGCCTCTCGTCGTCTGTTTGCGTTTTCGTCGGCGGCTCTCGCCGCGAAAGAGAGCGAGGAACAACACGTCGCGCGTCTGTTTGCCCCGAGAGAGAAAGAGAGAGAATCCTTTCCTTGTACTTTTCCAGCTTTTCCCACCGACGCGCGAAGTGTCTGTGTATTTTACATTAGTCGGGGGGGTGTCCTTTTTCTCCCCCTCAGAACATACAGACGAGTCTAGGGGCTCCTTTAAAAGGCTCGCCGCCTCTTTTTCTTTTATGTTGGAGACGAGCCCGCAATTTCTGAAATTGCTCTTTCTCTCTCTCTCGGTAACCTGTTAAGCCATGTGCTCCTCTTAATTTAAAATGTAGGTTACGCGCAAATATTTGACCGGAGTCAAAGGTGTACGCTCGTGAAAGCTGCACGTGTGTCAATACACCGAGACAGGTTGCCCGAGGATTTGAGAGAGCGAGTTGGAGAAATAGCGGAGTCGTTCGGGAGCAGAGCTATTCCGCGTCGAGAGCTTGAAAGCCGCTGCGCGTCTGATAAAGTCAGATTTTATAAACGGAAAACGAAAATTGAAAGGCTTGAATGTGACGTGAGAGACAATAACGATTCTTTGGGCAGCTTTCGCGCTCTTGACTCGGACTAACCCCGTTAGGTACGTCTTACGTGTAATTAACAAAATACAAGAACTTTATGTACAAGGAATTTGTGTACCACTAATTATTAGCAAGTAGAAATACTCTTGTTTTCTCTAACCTACGCATAGAAAAAGTCTACATAAATATAGGTATCTCTGTCGAATCATTCAATGTCCGCTCTCACGCGTATACTCTCACTTTATCGCGCAACATGAAAATTCGAACTTGATTCTGGAATATTCTCGGAATTAATATCACTCGCAATAAGTCGTACGATTGCACCGGTCATTGTGTCACACCTCCTGTGTACAAAAAACAACTCTCCTCTCCGTACACTAATTATAGTAGCATTGCGCACTTAAGATCTATTTGGAGTCTTTATATGGTATCCGCGACGCTTCGGATACTTTAAACAATTCAGTACTCATCACTTTGTTCTTGGAACTTTGTCTCAGAACCGGTCAAGTTTGCGCAGAAAAATTACAGAAGTATAACAAGTTTCGGCAAGGATTGTGTAAGAATATAAAACCGCATAATAATTTCATAAAATTTTTTAAAATTTTCAAATGAAAACAGTCAATAAAACTCTCTAAATCTCCTAGAAGCTTTTCTTAAAGAAAATAATTGAATAGCGTTATAGATATTAAGTACTTTTTCTATATTCTTAAACCAAATATTTACACGTTTAAACAATTTTTTTGGCACTGATTCAGTTTCCGTCAAAGGTCTAAAAGCTCGAATTTCATATATAAGCGAAACGAAATTTTGCTCATACCGCACTCGTTGCCACTTAGCAATTAGCTAAAATCTCACAGATTTCGACGTACAACAATTGCCTTACCGGAAGAAGTAACAAAAAATTTCTGCCCCCGCGCGAACGTCCCCTCTGTCCCTCTAGGAAATCTAGAGAGCATCCGCGACGACGGCTGACGTCACACAGTACAGAGCCCTAAAAAAAAGAGTCTACCGGCGCATGATGTCGGCGATGGTGAATCCGTGCCTGACCGGCTGTATCGGTCTAGGCGGCGGTATCATCGGCTGGGGCGTCGGCGCCCTGGCGGCCGCCCTCGACTCCTCCTCCCGCTCGCGCTTCCGCTCCCGCTCCTGTATCCGGTCGAGCTCGCGCTGCCTCTCGATCTCGCGCTCGCGCTCCTGGAGCTGCTCGAAGAGGGCGCGCGACGGCCCCGGCGAGCCGATCCTCCGCCGGTTGTACGAGGTGAGCATGAGCGGCGGCGGCGGGGGCAGCGCGCTCTGGGAGGCGCCGGCCAGGTTGCCGCTGCTGGTGATGGTGCAGGACCGGATCTGCAGGAGGTCCCGGCGGATCTGCAGGTGCGGCCGGGGCGGCGGCGCCAGGTAGCCGCTGCCGCTGCTGCTGGAGGACGCCGAGGGGGCGGAGGAGGAGGAGGAGGAGGCGGCGGCGGCGGCGCTCGGCTTCGCGGCCGAGGAAGAGCCGGCGGAGGAAGAGCTGGCGGCGGAGGGGCCCGAGTCCGGGGCGCAGTCCTCCTCGGGGCTGTCGTCGTCCCGGAGAGCCTCCTCCAGGGCCTCGGGCGGCACGTCGCCGACCGCGTGGGTGAGCGCGTGGCGTCTCAGGTCGCAATTACGCCGGAAGACCTTGCCGCAGGAGGTGCACTCGTACGGCTTGTGGTCCGTGTGGGTTAGCAGGTGGGTCTTGAGGTTGCTGCGCTGGTTGAAGCTGCGCGCGCAGACCGGACACTTGTGCGGCGACTCCTCCATGTGGAGGATCTTGTGGACGGCGAGGGTGCGACTCTGGCAGAAGCCCTTTCCGCACTCGCCGCACTTGAACGGCTTCTCCTTGCTGTGGATGTACCTGTGCAGGGTGGGGAGAGAGAATTAAAGCAATGCCGGAGACTGATTTTCCAGATTTATGTGATCGCTTTTTGTAAATAAGTAATTTATTAATATGGAAATTTTATTAAATGAAAGAGAGCCGGTTAAATCGTTCAACTCGTTTCGCAAAACGATAAACAATGCAACCATCGTTATCGGAGTTTGTTGACACATTACAATACAAGACAATTCTTTTACTACCAACGTGTTCTGTTTTTAAATTCAAACAAATAAAAAATCTTGAGGAAATATTAGCATTCCAGTTTTTAAAATGATAAAATGTATTTTAACGAGGTTACCAAAACAACATTTCATTTCTGATTTAACATTATCGTAGAATTTAAAGCGATGAATAAAGTTTTTAACTGTTTTAAACCGAAAATAATCATACCGATGATCTCTCAAGTGATCCTGCCTGCGGAAGGCCTTGCCGCAAATGTCGCACTTGTAGGGCCTTTCATCCGTATGCGTCCTCTCGTGAATGAGCAGGTTGTAGCTCTTGGTAAATTGCCTATTACAGAACTTGCAAATGAACTGCTTCTTGGGTCTGGAGGCTCGTCCGGGCGCTCTCAGCAATCTGCGATCCAGGTGCTGATGAGCCAGCGGTCCACCCGGCGGATACAAGGCCGAGCCGCCGGGAAAGGGCCCGGGAAAGACCGGGTACCCTGGAGGTGGTTCCAGCATCGGCGGAGGTGGCAGCAGTAGTGCCCTGGCCGCCAATTCCTTTCTCATGAGCTCGTAGCTCGTGCTGGTCGAGCTCTTCCTGACTGGTCCCTCGGCCCCGCAAGCTTCCCTGTCCTGGGCCGCAGCCGAGCCCGAGGACGAGCTGCTTCCCGACGAGCCGGGAGCCTGGGACTGTGACGGGGCTGCCTGGCCCGGTGGGCCCGACAGGTGCGAGTGAATGTCGCCTGGGTAGGTCGCCAGGTGGAGTCTGGACGGCACCACCGGCACGAACGCCGACGACTCCCGGTGATGGTGTGGATGGCCCAAGCCCGCCACCAGGCTGTGGTGGTGGTGGTGGTAGGGTCCGAGGGAGCCCGAGCCGTCGAAGCTACCGCGAGACGAGGAATTGCTGCGACTGCCTTCGTCCCGGTTGTTGGAGGAGGTCGAGGCCGAGCCTGCTGACGAGGATGATGGGCCCGAACGAGAGGAAGACTGGTTCAGGGCCCTCGAGGACTCCTCGTTTGCGGGGGGCGACGTTCCTGCTAGATCTTTCTTCATCTTGACGTCTGCGGATAATTAAGAATTATCGTTTCTGTACATCAAATAAATTGATATTTAATTCAGCGAGTAATTTTCATTTTACTATTTTGAAAATAAGTTTCAAAATCCTGAAAAATAAATTATTTTATTTCGTTACATGGGTCAAGCTATTCGAACCGATCGGTATCTTAAAGAAAAATTAGTTTGGCGTCGCGAGTTAACTGAAGTCCAACGATATTGCAGAAAAATTTAGTAAACTAATTACGATTTCAACAATTTACGAAATCACAATGCAGTATGATAATAGCTTGATAATTTTTGAAAGTCAATCTTAAAAAATGATTTAATACCAGCAATTATTCAATAGGAACGAGATCTGATAGCATTATCTAAAATCAGCGTCTGACTTGAATCTTTATATCATTTAGTATTAGCACAACAATCGTGCGGGCTCACAATAATCACATCTGCATACATCAAAAGTATCCATAACGAACGGGAATTAATTACAGCGCTTTATCGCGCCGAGTCGTACCTATACACTTTCACCGGTTCAGCTCGCGATTCCGCCTCATCGAAAAGAGCAGCGACACAATCTTATCTGTCGTCGATCGATCTCCCGAAAGGGGAGCAGGTTGCCGCGATAACTCGTTGCGGAATTCCTGGTCGCGCGCGTGGGCCCCTCGCGCGAGCGCAAATCGACGCGACGAGAGAAAACGGCCGATCTCTCGATTCGAGCCGACTTCCGCCGATATGCCTTCCTGCGGCTACCGTGCCGAAAATCCGCATACATCGGTGTGGACTTTCTCGCGGGGACGCGAGTCCGAGAGAGAGAGAGAAGGAGAGCAGCTCTCGTTATCTCCGGACAAGCACACCTGCCAACATGGCTTCCGCGGGCCCCGTCGTGTCATGGCTGGTCCCGCGGGCGGCCATGTTGGAATCGGAAATATCTCGCGGCGGCGCGCGCGAGAGCGAGAGAGAGACAGAGAGGGACGCAGCCTCCTCTACTCACCTGGAGCTCGGTTCTCGGTTCTTCCCCCTTAGCGGAGGATAGAATTTCTCTTGGCTGCCGATCTCGGGGGGGCTCTAATGCAGCCGAGCGGGCATCGTTCCCCGGGCGCCGGAGCGACGATCTTCCTCGCCGATCCGCTGCCGATCCACCAGGCACACGTTCTCGGAACGAAAGATCGGTTAGCGCTCTCTGGCTGGCGATCGACGCCAGCGGCCCGATCTCCTTATCGCGCTCTCTCCCACGGAAGCACACAAACACCAACTGAGACACACACGGTAGCGGAATCGCAACTACTGCGGTGACACTGCACACTCCGGGGGGAGGAGGAGGGATCAGTGAGTTTTTCGCTGCCCCATCTCGGGGCGCGTGCGGAGGCGAGGATGTATAAAGGAGCAGTCTGCACGCGAGAGCGAGAGAGAGAGAGAGGGAAAAAGACTGAGAGAGAGAGAGTAGAAACAGGGAGCCCGCCGGCGAGGTAGCTAGCCGAACGTTGCGCGGCTTACTGCGTGTCGGACGGCGGCGGCGTCAGGTAGGCTGCTCTCCGTCTCTGTCTGGCTCGGGCGAGCGCTCTCTGCGTACGCACACCCACGCGCGCGCGCGCACACACACACACAGACTCGTGAGCGCGAGCGGAGAGCGAGCGGGAGGCTGCCGGGACAGGTAGTGCGCCTATATAGATATAGAAGGGCCCGCGAGACGCTTGGCGGCCGCTAGTAGCGCTCGCTGCTGCTGCTGCCGCTGCTGCTGCGGCTGCTGCTGGATGCTGCGCGGCAGCGGCCGTTTCTTTCTCCTACGTCCTTCCTTCTCGCTCTCGGGCTGCTGCTCTGCCTTCTTCCTCCGCCGCGCCGAGCCAGGTAGAAGGGGAGAGACGCAGGTTCAGCGCCGAAGGATTCCGAGCGCTCAGGGCCGGACGCGCCGCCGATCGGGCCCCGTCCGAGACAAGCTACCGATCGCGTACGGGCACTGCTGCTACCAGCGGCTTTTCTTCCACTGGCAGGGCGCCGGTTTTTCTGCCGCCGAAGCGGAGGCTCCGGTCGGCCGAATTTTCGCGATTTAGCCGCCACCTCGAGGGTTCGCCCGGCAAAGATCGGTGCCCTCGCCGCCGGTGCGCCGTCCGGCGTTCGGTCCTGCACGGCTGCCGTGCGGAGGGGCGAGGGGGGCAGCGACAGGGGCGGAGCGGGGAAGAGCGAGGTCGGTGCACTGCGGCCGGCGCAGCCAGAGGCAGTTCTCCACATATATAAACCCCTCTCTCTCTCTCTCTCTCTCGCCGACGCCCAGCCGGTTTTACACGCAGAGCGGAAAAGACTGGCCCGGTCCGTACTCTGCCCTTCGTGTGTGTATATATGCATCGAGAGCGCGGGAGGCTTATCGCTCTGTCTCCGGGAAAAAAAGTGGCGCTCCTTCCATTAGGATGCCATTAAGCGGCCAGCCGGCAATAAAGGTGTTAGCCTCCCGCCTTTTTTACGAGCGCTCCTTCGCTTTTTCTGGCCGGTCCGCGGGGCCCCCCCAGGAGGCGGACGTGTCACTGGTAGCGACACCGCGAGCAGTGCCGGTAGTCGCTTTTTGCGAGGAACGCGCGGTAATCGCCGAGGCTCGCTTTCTTGCGCTGCCGCCGCCGCCCGTAATGTAAGCCGCTCCCGTTGCTTTTTCCGAGCCGATTCCCCGAGTTTTATTGGCCGCTACCGCGTTTCCGCTTCCGCGCACGAAGGCCTGATAAGGGAGTTTGCCGGGGGTTTTTTTACTGGTGCGCTCGAAGGAGCACTCGGAGGGAATTTGATCGAAAATTATTCATTCGAACGGTATATTTTATGAATTCTAGAAAAAGTACCGGGGAATATTTTAACGTCGACGAGATATATACAGATGTAACGTTGGAAATTTCGCCTAGGAAAAGAACTTTTACATTTACATTTGCGTAGTTCGAGTGAAATTTTATTACAAAATAAGATAACATTTAATAGTACTGCTTTGGTTTAAGCAGTTTATTTACTGGTTCCCGAAACCAGTCACAGTTCAATAACGTGAAATGAAAATGTAATGAATTGGAATAACAAAGTAACTCTGAAAACGTGATGGAATTTAACTTTGAAATAAATGTCTCTGAAGCATTTTAATGCCATTTTTCATTTAAATATTTAAATTGCAGCTAAGCTGTTATATATTTACAGCATTTTCAAATTGCACTTGCGTATATAACAAATTGTGAACCTGATTTCTGCCCGGTCAAATGAATTTCATGCCTTGTCTTATAAGCTCATTTTAAATCTATATAACGAAATCGAATTTCAAATCTAAAAATTTAAATACCCATTCGAGATAAATAATAATATCGAAAAACTCCAATATTCTAGCCTCGACCGTTCACCGAAGCCGAGCATTTTCCATTGTTCAACTTTCCCAGGGAGCAGCCGCGCTAAACGGTCTTCCGGAATCTGCAAGATAGCTACGAAAGCGAGCTCCCTGTATTGTTTGTATCTGGCACGGTGCTATTAGCAGGCTGACTACCGAGTATTGTCCTCGGTCTATGGGCATCATAGCCGTGCGGTTGCCGCGGAGCCCGAGCCGAGAATTCTACCTGTCACCTGCTGGCTGCCTACAGTACCTCTCAACAATGTAGCTACTTTCGCTGGGAAGTGACTGATGATTTTCGAGACTGATACTTCGTTTTTTTTCTTTCTTTGGGTGTACAAAGTTTAAACGTTAAAAAATGCGATATCGGCTGCTTTATTAATCCAGTGAATTTTCTTTGTTGATTTAGGCGAATTTTTTGGTTCGATTATTAATGTAAAACTTACAAATTTTTTTTTTTTTATCTGTAATTCGTAAGAAAATTTTTGCAACTATCGCGACTTTCAGTCTTGAATTTAAAATCGTTCAATATAAAAAGCGTTTTGCGATATGCAATTTATCAAAGTATCAATTAATCTTAATACTCTCCTAAAAAGAGCCAGCGCGACTTTTTCCTCCTCAGCCGTGGCGGCGTTCCCTATTCCCACATAAAAACCCCATTAAGAATGCATTATATAAGTCTGAATCACGCGAATTGGCAATTCAGTAGTGCCTCCTCGCGCGCGCTGATCGTTTAAAATGCCGCCGCCGCCGCGGCGAATCATCGGCGCACCGCTAAAAATTCGAGACCCGCGCGCGCGGCGCGTGCATGCCGTGTGCAGAAAAGCCGGGCCCGGCGGTGGAGGTCGATCGGGAACCGCGGCAGCGAGCGGTAATTCACTCGCTGACGTTTTAAGCGAAAATCTTGACGTGCTCGCGCGTACGTGGTGTACGTATGGGTGCGTATGCGAAGGGGTTGACCTTGTGGCACAGATATAAGTAAGTTGAACGGACGCGAAAAAAGGAGCCTGTAGCTCCGGACTTCTTTTGTGTTTCCGCGCCTCCCGCTCGCTCGGCCTCTCCTTCTCCTCCTCTTTCTACTCCCGCTCTGTTCCTCCTCTTCTTCTTCTTCTTCTTCTTCTTGGTCGGGGCCTGCATTCAGGGTTTTTTGTTCGGTTTTTTTTGCAGCGCGGCGTACAGGTATAGAAAGAGAGAAAGAGAGAGCGCAGCGTGTGTGAGTATATGCGAGAGAGGAGAAGATCTGGAAATTTACGCGGCGGCGGCTACGCGGCACGCGAACTACAAACCACCAGAGAGGATCGACGCATTCCTTCAGAGATTCACCGCCGCCTCTCCCCCTTCCTCGTCTGCCTTATTCTTTCTTCTCGCGCTTTTCTTTTCTCTCTCTCTCTCTCTCTCTCTCTCTCTCTCTCTCTCTCTCGCTCAACTCGGGAAATGTCTGCGCGCGAAAAGAAGAAACGATTCCGGAGAGGGAGGGAGAGAGAGGGTTTTGCGATAAGCTGAAATTCGAAACATGCGCTTATCCCCAGAAATGCTGTTTCCGAATTACGCTTTATTTTTTCGCTCGTCCCGCGTTTAAGCCGTAATTCTTCCTCGAGAGTTTCTTCATTTCTACCTACCTTCCGCGGAGACGTAAACGATGCATTACGCCGTAATCTCGCGTGCGGTTGAAACTCCGAACGTGCTATCAAATTTTTCGCGCGCATCCTTCATTTTCGTCGACCGGGACAAAGAAGCGGAGCATTAAAATGTACTTAAATATATATATATCTTTTGGTACGTACAGGCAGGTTCCTTTTTAAAGTTTAGTTCGAGCGTTAGTCCCACCGAAAACCGGACTTAACGGTAAGACGCATGACGCGTCCTATCGAAAAGAGACCTTGAAGCATTCTTAGCCGACGAAATTATCTTCGTCATTCTGAAGAGAGTTCAGGAAAAGGTCAGAACCGAGCGTGAGACTACTTTTTTTTACGAATCATTGATCGTTTGATGAAAGTAATCGACAACTTCTAGCAACAATTATCGATGCGTAAATCCACGCATTTCATTGTCTTTTTCACCGGGTCTACTGAACTTTGTAAATGTCTTAATAAACTTATTGGTTTAAGCAAACAAAATAGTGCATCCAATTCTTCGCAATGAGATTACTCGACGTACAATTTTGGTTAAAAAACCCAAGTGGTACATCAAAAATATCGTTGCTCTTCTGAAACAATATCCAAAAATTCTCGTACAATCGCTTACGTAAACGTAAACACGGAGAACGTAGCGTCGGAAGCCCTCCGCGCAAGTATAAAGAAAGAGCTCCGCTTGGGATCGCAGCCGAAAGGAAAGAAAGAAAGCAAGTAAGCCGAAGAGAAAAAGGCATTAAAAAAAACTAGGAGCTAGCCAGATGAAAAAGAGCGATACGAAACGATTCTCTCTCGGGCTCTCGGGCTCTCGAGCGAGAACGGGGGCCTGCGAGGAATAATTTAGAGCGCAGCCGAGAGCCGAGCTTCGAAACCTGGTCGTGGCGTCGCTCGTTGCCGAGCCGAGCAGCGACTACCTCGAGGCTCTCCTCTCTCTCTCTCTCTCTCGGCGGCGAGTCGTTTTGTTCACTGAACTAGTTCCCTCCCCCCTCGGCCCTTCAAGACGCTGCACCGTGGAGAGTGAGAGAGAGAGAGAGAGAGGAGGCGCATGCCGACACGGCGCGTAATGAGAACATACCATCAGCGGCCGGTCTGCTCCGCACGAGCTTTTATCTACTATCAAAACGGATACCTCGCGAGGCTCCGACGCTGCTCCGCCGAACCCTCGATCATCGCAACGCACTGCTCTCCCCGCGCGACGTGCACGCGTGTGTATGTATATCGCTTCGTTACACCGCGCGATAATGCCTGCACGCTCGAAATAGAAGCCAAGATTGGCTCTGCGCATACGCGACGGAGTACGTATGTACGCGTTCGGCCGGATTACGAGCTGGCTTTTGCTCCGCTTTTTTTCGGGGGGACCTCCGAGGCTGGGGACGACGGCGGAAAGTCGTTCCGCGACTTTCTGCGCTAAACGATCTCGTTGAAGGAGAAAATGGTATATGGTACGCGTATATATTAATCGGAGGCTGGATACGAGAGATTTGTAATGCGGATCGAAATATTTAGCTTGTTTCTTTTTGCAATGTTTTGTCGTACAAGACAAATATGTTAAACGAGTTACGTTGGATTTTTTGTAAATAATAATAAAATTAGGAAATAGTAAAAAATAGAACGATTACTGTTGAATTAATATGTTTTTTATAAAGAAATAATCAAATACATACCGTAAAACGTAAGCTAGACGTTTCTATTCATAGTTTCTGTAAATTTATGAAATAATTTTTAAAATTGTATCGGCAATGTTCAATTCCCCGTGATAACCGGTCCCAGCCAGTAACCGGTGTTCACCAATTAAAGAGGGGCATTCTGCGAATAAACTAGATTCTTACTTACGTGTTCACTAGTTTGTTATTTTTGCGTTTGATGCAAGTACACGTAATTTATATACGCGCAAAATTTAATTAAAAAAAAATTTGTTAGTCCGTTTTGGTTTTTAGATAATAAAAAATGTGCCTTTTTTTAAAAGATCGTCAACGTGTGCTGTAAATGAGAATACGCGTATAGGGAGTCTCTGTCGGTAACGTAAACTCTCCATTTATCCGCCACGCTTTAATATAATTTTTTTTATTTTTTTACTAGAGATTACGTTAAAAATCGACGTACTTTGTCAAATAATTGTTATTATTTCTATATATGAATAGCTAATTAAGAACTATTTAAAATTACCGAGTATAAACATAAATTAACATTGTTTTGATATCTTATACGAAACAATAAAAAAGTTATCTTTTTGTTACTCCCAGTTGGAATATTAAGAACATATTGCCATTAAAGCGTAGATACAATTAACAGCTACAGAAATCAATTAAAACATTTTCTGTTAAGATTGTATGAAATTTAAAAATCACTTTTTCCAACTAAAATTTTCAATAAAATTTAATTAAAACTGACGTATACTTCGCCATTTATTTAAATAAAGATAATTTTCATTCTATACTGCATATTTCAAACGTAATAATAAGTAATCATAATTTTATATTATAATTTATATATTTATATAAATAAAAACTAAGATTGGAACTGTCCCTTGCCAAAAGTAGAAAATTATTATAAAAAAGATTAATTTCCAAACAGTAAGCATACTTTACATAAACAATAATAAAGGAAAACCGTGCCTAAAAATTCCAAAAACTTGACAAGCATCGCGCCTCTTAATAGATCCTTAGAAGCCAATCGGAAAGTTGGTTATTTGGGCTGCCGAGCAGCGCGTCTCGGCAAAGCCGGTCTCTCGCGTCTCAGGTAATACTCCCTCGCTCGTGATTGGACTGCGCTCTCGGACGCATGAGGCTTTTTGCATAATTAGGTTGAGCCGCTAGCTCTAATAACATGTGCTCTCGAGTCCCGGGCCCTGATGCGTTCTGGACTGTAATTTAAATTGCGAAGACTCGCTCCTCTCTTGTATATACCTCGGGCCACTAAGGCGAATCCGCCCCATACTGCCGATGCTCCTCGAAAAAAAAACCAATTGCTTATGAGCTGCGTGTACGTTGAATTATTCATTTTTTGTCACCGATACTTTAGTCACATTTCTCTCGGCGTAGTTTTGCGATAATTCTTTTATGCCGTAGACATTTTGAGCATTACGATTCGCAATTGCAAATAAATCTGTCGGTGAAAAGTCTTGAATTAAATTATTAATATAATATAGAATACGCAATAGAATTACCTAATAAAATTTTACGGTTTCAGACTAAACTGTATTTAAAAACGTAGCCTGGCTTACTAAAGAGTTATACTATAATGTTTTTTGTTTGTTTGATATTCTTATATAAATGATTGTTTCATGTTTATAAGAAATCATGGTATCATCACATAATGATTAAAAATACATTTTGTATTAAAAAAATAATAATTAAAGGTATCAATTCAAAAAACTTGAAAGAGTTTTATGAATATTTATTTGATGATACACTTTTTACATGCATTAGAAGCTTGAATTATTAGTTTTATAAGAATTATGAATCTTATGACACTTCTTTCTACTTGATAAATATTGAGATTTGATACTTTATGAATAAATGTATAAAGTAGAACATTGGTTAAATATTAAATTAAATCACACAAATCTAAATTTTTTTTTATTCCGTCACTACTTTTGACGTTGAAGTATTCAACATTTGAGTCAAGTCTCTTTGTAGTTTTATTCAATGATATAAAACCAGTCAATATAGGTTTCAGTTTTATTATCATTAAATAAGCACTTTTAGTGAAAATCAAACAAAGCTTTTGATTTAGTGTTTCAGTAGTATTGTTTTAAAATATTTTTTATATATTCAAGTTAAAATATTCATTTTATATTGTACTTTTAGTAGTATTTCAAATAAATCACCCTTTCAGTCACTAGTTTTAGGAATATAATGCTTTTGTTAAGTACATTAAAAGTATTTATGAAAACTTACATTTTACGTTATAGTGTTCATAAATAGAAATATTGCAAGGATCAAGTGCAATTTTTACATGGAACTTTGCTCATATACTGTTAGTCATACTTGCTATTCACGTTATATTTACATAGATATTTTATACATTGAAAGCCAGGCATATATTAATAATAAAGCTTTTAAGATTCATGCTTTTAAAAACCACATAATTTTAAGTGCTACAAAATATTATTAAAAATTTTTGCTTTTAAGGTCAGTTGAGTTGTAAAATTTTAAAACACATGAATTCATGTAGATTTAACTTTTAGTTAAAAAATTCTTCTTTATTCATCTTGCTATTTTATTCATTTTGCTACTGTGACTGAAAGAGCTCAAATAAAAAGTGGGCAAAAACAAAATAACACTACTAGTGACGATAAATAAATGTGAAACATGTTCCATAAAATTTATAAATATCAATTTTCTAGATTTATTACTCTAAAATTCACATATAAAATTTCTTTAGTTAATTTCTTATGTCTAGGATTATAGAGAATATAATACTATCCATCAAATGTTACGTTTACCATTGTTGTATGGTTATCTATTTACATTTACGTATACTGCGGGAACACAGGACAAACAATTTCACGTGTTAATCAACAGAATAAAAAAAAAAAATAAATAAATAAATAAATAAATAAAAAGTACCTTTTTTGCAGGACTAGTACTAAATATATAATCATAAACATTTAACGAGTGAGGAACTACACACCAAATTGATGCCTTTCAAAAAGAATTACTGAATAAAGTACTCTATTATGTAGAATAATTGTTTTTATAAAACGTAAAAAATATCACAATAATTTTTCGATGCTTTATTTTCTACGTATTTCTTATGAAAATTTATTAAATTCAGTATTCACCTGCAAAATTTTTTCTTTATGTTTCTTTATTCGTTGTTTAGAAGTAAAAAACCTGAAAAAAAATTTCTCGTTACATCCCATCGCGAACATCACATTGGGCAAAGTATAATGTAAAAGTTCTGCAAAGTTATGAAGAAAAAGAAAGCGGAAAACATTCGCAAATTATAAGTTGCTCAGCAAAGCGATAAAAAAGCTACGTCAAGCTAATTTCACATCGTCCAATGTTCCCTTATTATAGAAAATACAACAGCATGCAAATATGATATGCATATATGGAGTATTGAATGCCGTAAAACATACAGCTTACGTAATAAATTGAAAAAAAAGTGTAGAAAGGGTTTTTTTAAAGAGGTGGCGTTGTGCCGTTAAATAATTTGTATTAAAGTCTTTATTATTATCTTATATTATTGAGCGGGTGATTTAGTTCTTTCCTTGTATCTTTCATTTTCTGTTTTTAGAATAATTCAATTAAATTCCTTGTTTGCGGGACTATAATATCCACCGAGAGAAAACACCGCCTCTCACCTTACAATTTCGCCTGTGCTCTATTCCACTTTTGGCATAGATTTATACTTGTTAACATTTAATGAAGTTATACATGATTCGCGGTTATATATATCGTTTCTCGTCTTTTGCAATTGTTTCTCTTTCGTTGGAAAGAATGATCATGTTTCTCTCTCTTTTTATAAACGTTACTTTTAAATGCGGCCCCCGTTGCTGGGAGGCGTGCGCGCGAGGTATACAAATTCTTCGACTATTTCACCCTCTTTGACATTCGCACAATTTGTTTCTCTCTATAACAATGAACATTTAATACATGCACTCTCTCGATTTCTCGCACTCTCGCTTGTACTCTCGACTGTGTGTGTACGTGTGGGTGTGTGGGTGTGAGTGTGTAGGTGTATGCTGGACCTCTTACTTGTTGACGACGTGTGACACGCGATCAAGGTATTTTTTTTTGTTTCAATTAGTAATAACTGTAACAATGTTTCTTTTAGGGATTTGTTTGCTCGTGCTCGCCTCAGTCGCGACCGATCACATCACTCACATCAATAAAATATCCGCGAGCATCGCCACGCCCGCGGATCTCTATACAATGTGTATATAATATATATAATATGTATATATAATATTATGTTTTTTTACATTACATGTAAATCATTTTTTTTTTGTTATGTTTATGCGCTTCTTGCAGTGATCACCATTACGAACTATTAATAAACTATTAACATAAAATCAATAGACAAGCATATAAACTTTATATTATACGTAGAATCTCTTCGAATAGTTCACATAATACTTTAACGTTTGCTATACATATATTATTTCATCGTTCTCCTTTTGTTTTTTTCATCTCATATAAATCGTGTTAACAAACGTAACTAAAAAATATATTGTTTTCAAAATCTACGCACATCGTGTAATGAAGTTTTTTTAATCGGAAAGTCATCTTTTGCGGGGGGGAGGTCTCGTTAAAGAAAAGTTTTCGTCTTATCTCGTAGTATTAACAATATACGAAAGATATACAATCTTTTTATGTATTCCAACTTATCAGAAAAAGTACCATACCAAGTGTGTTAATATTAAAAGAGGCAAACATTGGTGTAACGTTAACATTAACGTCGACAATAATGCTAAAACTTACTGCCTAGTGTTCTTCGTCGTCGTAATCATATAAGTATATCATTTCGTGCGGGACGGCGAGGGGGACGATCAAGGATCCGGTCTATGACGCGATTCAGGATAGAACGCAGGATGAGGAACGGGGGGGGGGGGGGTGGTGGTAAGCTTTCGTTCGCGGCTCGTGAGTCGCGCGGTTCACGCCGTCCTTCTCTTTACGGGTTTGCGCTGATGGTTGCTGCTAGACGAGGCTCACCATTGTCAACCTATTTTTACCCATCGATCGATCGAATATTCCAGCGCCGCCAGCCATCTGCGAACAAATTTAGATTGTTTATTCAAGGTCGGTGCTACTTCTCTGCTGGAAGTCAACCCCGTCGGAGATGGTCCCAGAATTTTTAAATGGACGAAACAAAACGACACCAATTTTTCAATCAAAACGGTGTCGTTTTTAACAGGGTTATTGGTTAAAAATTAGCCCAATTTTTAAAAAATTGGTCGAAAACTGACCAAATAATGGTGAAAACATACAAAGCTCGAAAATGCAATAGCTGTAGCTTCTGTAAACATAAAATGTTGAATCGCAAAAACAGCTGGACACTTGTTTCCTCCATTTAAAAATTATTATTATAGTATTCAATTATTTTTAAAGAATTCTCACTTAAACTGATTTTTAGTTTAAATAATTTTTTAAAATTGCATGAAATAAATGTATTGAATAATTATTACATTATTTATATTTTTTTATTTTAATAATAAAAAATTTAAATTGTTAAATAAATTATTTAATCCGCAAACTTTTAAAGATGCTTACATTATAAATATAAAATTTTACTTTATATTCTTATTAATCCACCATATTTACTTCTCATCAGATTTTAACCAATATTTGACCAAAATATTTGGCCAAAAAAAAAAAAAAAAAAACTGATGAATTATTGGTGAACTGGCCAAAAAAATGGTGAAATTTCCCACATTAAAATATTTGAACTTATAGATTTTTGGTAATAATCTAAATCGATCATTGGTAATTTAGAAAATGTATAGCAAATCTCGCGATGTTGCGTTCCTCAGCTGATCCTTTTTCTCTCATTTCAAACACCATGAATCCCGACGTCAACCAGTTTAGAACAGTTCAAAGAACAGCAAAAAGAGCATTAAGAAATCCATCTGTTCTTCTCGCTGAAATACCCGCGTCTCATTAGACCGAATCGAAAAGCGATAAACGAACGGCTCACCGCTTCTTGTCCATCTCGGAGTCGCCGGCGAATACGTAGCTCCTCTGCGTGGGATCGGGCGGCTGCAGCTCGAAGGTGTGCTTCCTGCCGCCGGCGCTGGGCGCGCTGCCGTGCACGCGGAACCCGTGGAGGCAGGCGAGCCCGAACGCCCGCTCGGCGTTCGCGTCCTCGTAGAAGTAGAGGGGGGCGTCCTTCAGGACGCAGTAGCGCTTCGACCAGCCGGTCGGCGACGAGCTCCTGCGCACGCGCTCGTGCTGCTTGCTCAGGTAGCCGTAGCAGTCCGGCCGCTGGATCATGCAGGCCGGCAGGTGCTGCAGCTTCAGCGACGCGTCCAGCCACGTGTCCGCCTGCAAGCGCCGAGCGAGGCAGCGTCACTCTCTCTGTTTACCCAAACGTTACACGCGCGGAGATCGATAAGCGCCACCGACTCCCTACCAGTGCTCTCGAGCCTCTCTCTCTACCCCGAAACCTTTCTGCTCGACCCGTCACTCGCTTTTTCGCCTTTCTCTAACTTTTTTCTTCGAGTTTCAATATTTTTTCTTTAATTTTTCTTTCTTTTTTTTTCTTTTTTTTTTGATGCGAGATGCTTCAAACGCGCCCGAGGCCATTAAAATAAATTGCCAAAGAAACTTATCGAGTTAAAAAGATGTTTTAGCGAGAATTTATTTAAGTCGGTATTAAAGACGCTCGAAACGACTTGTTCAACCAAGCATCGTACCCTACTATATTTTTTCACAGTTGCAGAAGAGTGCAGTATGAATGAAGGGTTTTTTAATTCAGTTGACCTCGTTCTCTGCACCCATCGACTTCTATTTCCCCCTGCATTTTTTCACGCTTTTTTTTATATTTATTTCAAACTCCAGAATAGAAAGTTAATTTTGTTTTTCAAAAGCTTGAATTAATATTATTTTCGGTATTGCCCTGATTAATTTTGCCATGAGCTACATTTAATTAAATAAAGGTATATACACCACAATGAATGAAATTAATTAGAATTAAAAATTTTACTCGACAAAGATTTTGTTGATAAAAGCCCCCCCCATTAATTACACTAACAGCTTCCAATAATATTATGCATTTCGTGTTTCATCCGCAAAATTGGGTCAAAATCAGCCTTTTATTTGACTGTCGAGCACCGCGACGCCACCTTCCCGAGAGGCCATTTATTTTCATTTACAGCAATTGAAAAAGGCGTCGTCAGCCGGGCCGATCGAAAGCTCGTGCTCACTCGCACGTTAATAACGAACGAAGAGGAAGCTTATCGACTCGGCTGGTCTCGTTACCTTATTGTTTCTCTCGACGGCGTCACGAATCGCGTTGATCCAGCGGACGGTGATGTCGTCCGTGTCGGCGGCGAGGTGAAGCGTCGGGGCGCCGTGCTTCCTGATGGCGAAGCTGTGCGATCGTGACTCGTGCGTGAGCTCCACGTCGTACTTCAGCAGCATCACCGCTCCCACCGGCTGCGAATCCTGAAAGCGTAGGCGATTCGGCAATTAGGCAATAAACTTTTCTGCTATTCTTCGAGTTACTTCGGAAATACGAGGAGCTCGTCAAGAGCTTTAAGGTTAGATTATAATTGAATTGTTATAATAAAGATGGCTAAACTCTATTTTTGTTTTTTTACTAAAAGATACAACAAAAGTTGTTTTAATTTTTTTAAATACAATAAACTAATTATCCTCGCAATTAAATTCTGTCTCCTCGTTCTTCAAAAGCATAGACTGAGAACAAATTTTCAGTAAAAATTACTATACCTTTTTTAATGCTCGGACAAACTTGTATTATCATTTTTCAATTTTTATTACAATTCTATTAAATTTTACTATATAGTCTAGTAATTTTTTAGGATAATGCAAGTTTGTCCCAGCGTTACAAAAAAGTTATAGTAACTTTTATTAGAACATTCTTCTCCGTGTAATAATTGTCATTATAATATTTCTCCTTTGCGAAAACGTCTTGTATTATCAACAGCAAATAAAGCTCTCAGCCGTTCCATGCACCACTAACCGTGTCAGTCTTGTAGTAATAAAGGCAATTGTCGCGCCTGAGAGCGAACCACCGTCGCACCCACTTCTCCTGGCCACTGGCCGTTGGTCTGGCCTTCCTCCACAGATACCCCGAGCACACGGCCTTGTCCTGCTTGGCCTCCTTGGGTCCGCCGTCCCTCGTCAGCTGGGGCGCCAGGACGTTGCAGGTCCTGGCGACCTCGAGCTCGAGCACGTCCGTCCCCGAGTGGGCGAGCCTGACCACCTCCGAGTGAGTCGCCTCCATCACGCTCTTGCCGTTCACCGACATGACGATGTCGCCCACCTCCAGGCCGGAGCTCTCCGCCGGGGTGTCCGGCTCGATCGCCGACACCACCACCGGCTTCGAGCCGTGGATCCGGAAGCCGAACTCGCCGCCCGACTCGCGCCTCACCACCACTCGCTTGTCGCTCTCTGAAATAATGGGTGACGGGAACGTTTACATCCGGTATCGAGCTGCGATTCGTTCGAGAGGAAATTCGCTTTTATACGGTTCCACGCTCGGTTCTATATATGCATATTATGGGCAAGCTGATTTTTGTTTAAGAGAAAGCTGCTTGGTTAGGCAATAGAAGGAAAGCACACCGTTAGACTACCGCAGTTTTCATTTTGTTTCCAAGAGTAATTAATGAAAAGTAAAGTTTCGATTGCACTAATAAACAAAAATCAATTTGTACGTCAGACATCCTTATCGCAACCGTATAGATGTAGACATTACCTACTTTGCTATGTTACTACAGGAGTTTATAGAGATACCATGTTGAATAATTCTATATGAAAAGAACGATATCAATGTCAAATTGAATAAAATAATTTACTCTATATCTTTGAAATTATTGAAAAAAAATAATCTAGACGACCGAGTCGTCGCTGAAAACGCGATTTACGTTGTGATTCGGTTCTAATTTGAAGATGCACTATATATATCTACGACATTATTCAACGGTAGCAGAATCGCAGCTAAAGTCTAGTAAAGATGGTATCGAAGAAAAGTTTAACTTTGCGGCATTATCAATAAGGATATCGATTAAAGCTCTCGAACTACCTGAAATTCAATTGAATTACAGATGAATTGAAATTTGATTGTTACAAATAGCCGAATAAAACAACTTCTCAAAGCCTCAAGTTCTCAAGCTATAACAAGCAAAATCTCGAGTTCAAGAAAAATTCTTTGACCAGCAGACCGCAAAGTTGGGAGTGCAGTTGATTTTGTTTGCTTTAGCGGTTAAACGGTTAAGCTCTTTGAAAAACTGATCTCTTCTTTGAATTATTTTTGAATGCAGTAAGAACTTTTGTTGTTTATTGTATTATCGTAAGTGGGTAGCGGTAAAACACAACATGAAATTAACTACAAACTTCTTCTTACAACACTCATTCTATACGTTCCCAGTTAGCAAAACTAATTATGAAACTAATTATGGAATTTATAAAATTTGTACTAAACATCTAGTTTCTCTACCTCGGCAAAGTTCTAAAGTTATTCTACAGTATTTTTAAATGTGATTACGGTAATAAGTAAACTAAACAAATTCAAAGTAAGGATCAACTGGTTGGGTATAACAAAAATCGTACCCATTAGTCATTCGCTATTAATAATGTACATATATATTTTTGGATGGAGATGCAATTGCAAAAGTTAAGCCTAATATAATTGCAAAAATAATTGTACGAGGCTAAGCTCGAAGGGAAATTCCTAATGTATAAGTAATAAGACTCATTTTATCAAGCTGCCTTGTTCGCATTACCAAATTAATACTCAGCTTACTAAAGTATTTCCTATTTGCGTAAGCGTTAACAAAAAGAACAAAAAATAAGTTCATATGTAAATAAAAAAATGGTGTTTATAAAAATAATCAAATAATTGAATTGGATAATAGCATTTTTTATCTCATTAGTCGGTGAAAATGTGCTGCTCCCTCGATCCTCGTTCCTAACTAATTTTTAACTTAAGCCTGGTGAGCCATTATTGGTCTATCAAATCATGTGCCTTCAAAAATTCATGCAAAACTCATTTTACAGCAGTGATGAAAAAAAAATGTCAAAAATGCCCCCCTTACAACTAATTTTACAGCTGACGAAGTAGGTGAAATAGATAAGGTTCAGCAATTAAGATACGAATTTTCGCGCAGCTGTTATTTGCATCGTTGAATTCGAAGCGTTCCTCGCCATTCGCACCTCAGTCATCGCTGAAACGCTTTCAGCTTTATTTTAGCGCCGCGTTATCTCATTGCACTTGTCTCTCGCGTTCGGGCAATAACAAGCTTGGCAGACAGGCCAAATCCGACTTCAGACGAAATAAGTGGAAGAGTAACAACTTTTTAAGAACGATTCTAAGTATATCGGTTCAATGAGTAAAAATGAGGATAATTCAATTTATTGTAGCGTTTAAGGGTGAAATATTTGATGTAACTTATATATAAAGATTGAAAATTCTATCTTAATCTCACAATAAAGTGTACTCGTTCCCCGGAGACTTATTTCGTAGAAGCTTTTGCGCAATGATTTTTCTCCGAAGTAGTTGAAATTGGCACAGTGTGTTCGCAATTCGAAACGACGGTACTTTATATAGAGAGAATATTACGTTCGTTTCATGTCAATGAATTACTTTATTCAATATCTCCTGATTTCATTCAAATTATTATCTAATAATAAATAATCTTCCACGTTTTTATGAGCATTAACGAATATTTGTAATATTTCTTAATGAACGAGCGTACGTTCGATGAGAGCTTGCGAGATTAAAGAAGTACTTTATGTATTCAGCTATATATTGCTGGTTTTAACGAGAAAGGTTGTCAAAGTAATTTCATTCGTTAAATCAGAGCTTTTGAGGGCCGATT
Source organism: Ormyrus nitidulus (assembly GCA_900474335.1). Classification (NCBI taxonomy): domain Eukaryota; kingdom Metazoa; phylum Arthropoda; class Insecta; order Hymenoptera; family Ormyridae; genus Ormyrus; species Ormyrus nitidulus. Next base: position 69,014 of record UCOL01000155.1, on the reverse strand, counting down.
CACTGCATGAAAAGTTTGTAAAGTTATTTATAAAAATTATAAATCTTTGTCTGACTTTCCGATGAAAGATCAACTTATTGGATTATGAAGAGCAAATTATGCGCTCAATAAATCTAATGTTAAACATTTGTAAACGTCTGACAAGCTAAAAAAGTTTAAAAGAATGAGTTTCGTTATTGCATAACTGTAGAGTAAGACTGCACATTCGAGAAAAACAACGTCAATTCCACGTTAGAGTGGCGAAAAAAAACAAGTCGACCCGTCAGCAAAGAGAGCAAACAGACAGTCGAAAAATAAAAAAAAAACACATTATTATCGAATTCGCGCCTCGCCTCCATAGGTGCCTTGGCAGAGCGGAGCTTAGCGCGAATAACAAATTCTCGAAATAGCCCCGCGCGCGCTTATATACGTAATTACGCCGATAATTAGTTCACGCTCTCCGCTCACCTCCAAGGGCGGCTCGCTAATCAAGCGAGTCAAGTTTAAAGCTCGGCCGCTCGCCCCGCTCTTGGGGATCCTGTCCGAGGCGCACGTGCTTCGCCCCGATGTTCGGCGGCGGGGTCAGGCGAGTGCCAATCGGCCGGTTCTCTCTCTCTCTCTTGGCTTCGATTCTATTCGCGCGCCTCTAATTAGCCTGCTTGGAACGTAATCGCGTTTAGGGGGCGAAGGGCATCGATCGGCGAAATTGACTTTTATCGATTCGCGATTCGGACGGGGGGGACGAATATTAGCCGGCGCGAGTGTGTCCCCCCCTGAAAATTGCCTCGAGATTGAAATCCCCCCCGGTTATTGATCTATACGCGCCTGCAGTCGCGATAGCCGCGCTTCACGATTTAACGAAGCGTTTATCGATTCTTACCGGCCGCCGGGTGTAAATGACTCGTAACGAGGGCTGGGTGCGTCTGCCATTGGAACTCGATCGTAAATCTCTCGGAATCCGCGAGAACGAGCGACGTAGCTTTCGATGCGCGATGCCTCACTATTTTCAGCCGGAGAGCCGCTACAGACTTTCCTTGAAAGCGAGAGTCTCGCGTCTGCGTGTGCGTGTATGTGTGTCAACGATGATTCGATTTTTCGATATTCCGGGTCGAGCGCTTGTCAATTATGAGCCACACTGTACATAACGGGGTCTAACCTCGTTAAGTCCCGAGTACGTCTAAACAAGTTTCTCGCGGCTGTAGGTTCGAAAGGTCGCACGTCGCCGCGACGTTAATGCAAGCTTCAAAAGCAGCTCGCCTAACCGCGAGCTAACATCGAAATAATTTTTCGCCATGCACAAGCGCTTTACTCTCTGCCGTAGCGTCGCGAGTCTGGAATGCGTATATTTTCATTGAAAACTGAATTCTCCCCTCCGGCAACGATGTTTCTTTGGGAATTGGCAGGTTCGCGGAGAAAGAAGAGTAAACAGCTACGGAGGAGTATAAAATACCAGAAGGCTTGAGAACGCCGAGCCTGGCGAGTGCCTGACCCTCGGTGCACCAGACCCTCAGCATGCTCTTGAGCAGCTCCTCGAGGGAGGTCTTGAGCGTGCCGGGTACCTCCTCCTGCTGCGGGCCGGCGAGTTCCGGTGGGCAGTCGGCGCCCGCGGAATCGCACACCATCTTCGCCTTGCACGACAACAGCTTCAGCCAGCGAAAGCACAACACACTGAATGCAGAAAAGCAGCCGAGAGCCGCCCTGACCCACTGACTGGCAGCGCCAAAAAGCACCAGCAGCAGCAGCGGCAGTCCAACGCCGCGGGGCCCTCCTCCGCGCGCGAAGTTCCTCTCCGTCGCGCCGCCGAGTATATTTAGGTCCATGCGCGCGTCGTCGCGTCTATGCAGCCGCCCCGCGCGCTCCCAAGCCGACGGGGGCTTATTTAAAGAATACGGGAAGAACGCGGACTCCTCGCGCGCCTCCGCCGTCTTTTTTTGGACATTCGCGCGTTTCGCGCGGACGAGACGCCCGACGGCCCAGAGAGCTGGAGCGCCCGGCATTCTCTCTCGGCTCCGCGCGGAATGGGGGCAGCTTTGATGCGCCTCGGCTGCGCGTGCTTAAGGCTGTTTAGTCTCTGCTTACTACCTGCGGCTATTTCCAAATATTTCGGATAGTAATCTCGAGCCGCGAGCTCTTCGCCCGCGAGTCCGCGAGTCTTGGAACTCGGCCGGAAGCGGTAATTAGGCGGGCTTTTCGATCAATTTCCCCAGACGTTGCGGTTCCTAATGCTCGGCAGGCTCGCTGAGCCTGTTTATCAATTCAGAGGGTTTATTACTTAATGAATGATCATGGGTACATAAATCAAGTGTCTTAGACATAATTTTCGGGATAAACAGTATACATTTGTAACTGTAAACAGCATTAGTTTTCATTTACAATGCATAAATCTTTTTCTTCAGTTTTGCGCGAAAGGTGAGGATTTATGAATGTTTATGCAATAATCTGACATGTAAGAAAGCAAAATAATACGTTCGTTTTCCCGGATATTTGAAATACGAACGAGTTGCGTACGAGCTTGGCTAAAATTTAAGTTTCAAACGACCTAAACAATTTGCGAAGACTATTAATAAAGCAAAAGGAAACATTGTGGTGTATTAGAGCGCGAGGCGCAATCTAGCAAAGCAAAAGCGATTTCGCTTCGATGGTTTATTAACGTCATGAATCAGCATCGCCGAATTAATCGTTCCGTACGTTTTTGGGAATATGCCCAGCTCTCATTTGTTTCGCGCAAAACGCGCCCAACTCGGGGAGGGTCGGCTAAAATCGGCAGAAAGAGAGAGAGAGAGGGAGAGAGCGACGAAAAATCGGAAAAATAAAAGGTGGAAGAAAAACGCACGAGGTCACGGCCCATTTTTCCTTTCTTCGGGCTGGAGGCCGGCTGTGTAGTGTCGTTAAAAATAATATGGATGGAATTTCGAGAACGTCGCCGGCTCCGCAAATAACTAAAGCGGGAGGTAAAAGTGCCGATAAATGTTTGTCCGATTCTGAAATTTATATAGGTAAGGGAGTAGCGTCTCTCGAAAGACGGAAAACAAATGGCTTTCGAGGGCATTACGTGATCCTCGAGTGCTTTACTCGCGTGTCCACGGAATCTTCACTTTTTCAATGTTTTAATTAGCAGCCAATTGCAGTAATGAATGTAATTGTACCGCGATTCGAGTTTATCTTAAGTCTAACAATTACAACTTTAATGTTGTACTAAATGCAATACTTGTACCGAGGATAAGCTTTAATTCCTCTTAGTTCTATATAAAGTTTGCATAAAGAATCGAAATTGACGTGTTAAAAATCTCCAAATTCATGCTAATATTGCGTGTGGCAAATATAAGTGTAGACCTCGGTAAAAATAAAACCGCGCGAATGCAAAAAAATGCGCAGGCGGCAACGAGAGAGACAGACTCACCGAAGCACTTGGTCTGTATCCTTTTGTACATTTCTCCGCTGCTCTTCCGGTGCACCATTCTGTGCGTGGCCGCCTCGTACTTTTTTATGAAGTTCCGCTCGCTCTCCGTGGATTCCTGGGATCCTCTGCGTTCCTTAAGGCATTCTAGCTCGTCGTCCCCGTCTTTGCTGTCGGGTCGCTTCCACACGTGGCTCTCCTCGAAGTCCCCGATGTAGATCCACTCGCCGCTCGTGTACGGCTCGATGTAAGCGTCCTCGTCTTCGCGGCCTATTGATTATTAAAGCGACGCAGTTGAGCGTTCGAGCTCGTATTTTGCTGTTTTTTTTTTTTTTTTTTTTTTAATCGAGAATTTGCGAGAGTTGAATAGTCGATGAAGATGCGTTTGGGGAATCATCGTAACTCGTTAATAAATATCGAGCAGCGCGCAAATACCTCCGAGCGCCTGTGAATAGGCAATCGAGATGCAGCGTTGTACTGCGTGCGGATGATTTTGAAATATTTCATTAAATTTATCGTATTTATTTTAGATTTTCATTTTTATTTGAATTTTATTTATTTGGATCATGTTTTATTAAGAGCAATAAATTAAAACAATCAATATCGCGATTCTGCTTCAAACCCACAACACGTACGATGAATAAATTATTGACTAGAAATCCTCTGATATTGAAAGCTTTATAAAATAATTTAATGAATACGCGCATTGAACTGAATAAATAATTCAATGATAAGAGATTTTCCGAATTCTGTGATGAATCTCTTTGCTTGTAATCATTGAAAAACCTATATATACCATCGATATAAATATTTTATGTTAGTATTATAATACCAAAAGGTGAAATAAATTATTTTTGTAAATTAAAGAAGTATAACTTTAAAATAAGAAATCACAAGCTGAAGAAACTGTCAGATTTTGAAATCTTGAAAAGTATATTTCCTATCGAGTCTAGCTGTATATATTAGACTTTTTAAGTTCTGAAGTTTGTAAGGTAGTGGCCTGATTTCGCTATATCTGCGGGAAAACTTGATGGAAAACAAGGGAGAAAACAACAGAAAGTTAAAGTTAGATAACTCATGTGTATTATTCAAATCAATAAACCACCAAACTTTGTAAAATTATGTTGAAAGTTACATTCGCATTATATATGTTAAATTATTAATTCGTATTTTAAAATTCCTATAAAACGAAAATGTTATAATATAATTTAGTGAAAATTTATTTATAATATATTTAGTGAAAATTTATGTAACCAAAAATCTTTAAAAATTTGTTATCGTTCACAAGTTAATTGAAAATGAACTAATAAAAGTATTACATACAGATGGACGAGTAATATAATTTAGAATATTTGTCAAATACCTAAATGTAATTAAAGAACTGAATATTCACCAATCCTTTTACATTTAATTGAAATGTTATTTTATTGTTTCTAACGTGTTAAATATACCCTCATTTGTAAAAAAAATCGCCATCCGCCATTAATAAACAAAGATTAAGTACTCGTTAAAATACTCGACCTGTCAATATCTCCATGCTCGCGTCCGTGCTTCGCGCGTGCAGCCTCTTCCGACTGAAGTCCTCGCTGTACCGGCTGCTGGGCTTGCTGCCTCTCTCCTCGGACTTGGCGCGCACGTCCGACCTGCTGGTGCTGCTGCGATGATGGCGTCGGTCGCCCCGGTCCTCTGACCGGTACCGCTTGTCGAATTTCTTGAACAACCGGTGGCCCGTCGTGTGCTTCGACGTCGGCCGCTGCACGCCTTCCGGGGAGTCCGCGAAATCGGCTGGCGGTTGGACTATTTCCTCGGGCACCTTGGCAATTCGCGGGGGGATATTGTGTAATTAAGTTTTTGAAATTCAGTCTGGCCGGTTTTCAGAAATTAGGCAGCGTATGGCATTTCCTTCGATGAATATATAACACATAGCGTATTTCATCAACACTAACTAGGAGTCTATCAGAACTCTGGATCATGTTTTATTTTAGGACAGGGATGAGTTTTCTCATGTAAAAATATGAAAGAAGCCAAAAATAAAAAATGACCAATAAAGTAGTTTAAAAAAATCTACAAAATTTACCTATAACTTTTGAACAAATAAAAATTTTTGAATGAAATTTTTTTTAACCGTTAGGATCTGATCTCACCTTTCGAATGCCAAGTATTAACATTCTCTACAGTTAAATGTTGAAAAGTTATCAGCGATTCAATTTTTTTTTAATTTTAGCAAACAAAGCTCATAAATTTTGAAAAATCGAGCATTAGACCGAATGAACGAGGCATGTCTTTCATACTTTTGTGTGAGAAAACTTATCCCCGCGGTAAAATAAAATCCACGATCCGGAGTTCCGATAGATTGTAAATTGTCCAGTTCGCATTTCGTCCCAGCAATATTTCCGAAAGGATTACCTCTCGTCCGCAATGATGGCAGTGTCCCTGATCGGCCGGCACGTCGTCCACCCCGTAAAAAACGCTGTCGCTGCCCGGACTGACGGACCGGAGACTCTCCGCCGACAGAGCTTTCAGCCTGACCTCGGGGCTGGGCGACTTGACGACCGTCACCGTCGAGTGTCCGCCGTTGTGACCCGGACTCTGACTGTAGCGGCCGCCGCTGCCCGGACTCAGCCGGCTCGAGCAAACGTACTCCACTCCGCGGGACCGGCGTCGGGGCAGGCTCCCCGTTATCGCCGCGTTCTTGTCCTGCTTCGGAGAACGGAGAGGGCTCTCGTTAGAGGATGCTTTCTTTTTCGAAAGGGTATGTATGTGGCTGCGATCCAAGCTCGTTAGTCCGGGGGCGTATCGAACAGTGTCGAGGGGGCTCGAGGGGATGATGAAGCAGCGTAATGTAAGCTAACAAAGTTCTCCGTATTATTTCGAGTGCCGAGCTGGCAGCTAACAACTAGCGGAGGATTTACAGCTTCAGATTTTCGTCGAGGAGGCTCTGCAAACTTAATAATGCTTGCTTATATTTTAATTATACATTTGAACTAATTAAACCTGTTGCGGATGCGTAAATGGTAACAACGACAGTATTAACGACGAAAGGCTGTTTAACAAGTTTCAACATAAACGTACAAATTAGGGAAGGCTCGCGTCGAAAACAGCTCGTAATAAACGTAATGACAACCTTGCAGATAATGCGTCAAGCGATAACTCTAAACGTGATGCGACGCCAACGTTAAAAAGTCCATTCGTGCATTTGACGTAATCCAGCCCATCGCGCTCACTGAGAGACAGTTGCCCGTTCGCTCGTTCTGCATCTGACGTTCGACCCGAATCTCGGCTAATTCATGCTTCTCTGCTCGAGCTGCATTTCGACGGTGCCCGAAAGAAGATGTAAGATATGAAGCTCTCTCCCGCAATCGCTCACTCGAATTGGGAAACGTCGGCAGATTTTCCAAGCCCATCGATCAAGCAACGATTGGCAGCGCGAAACCAAAGAAAGCCCGAAAGCTCCTCGAGACTGTTAGTCAAGAAAAAAAGCATTGTTCCGCGCTTGCTCCGAAAAAGAGAAAAAAAATGCTCAGAGGCGTCTAGACCGCGAGAGCAGCAGTCGGCGTTCGCGCCTATCCGCGGCAGCGCAGCTCTAATTTACGGAAGCCCTCTTTGGCCGCGACAAAGCGACAAGTGGTTCAGCTCGGGGAGGAGTGTCCGCTAACAAGCCGCGCGAGGCCAGCTGCAGAGAAGTGTATGTACCTCGTTACTGCGCCGCCTGGCCCCGACGTGCGAGCCGCTCTTCCTCCTGGGGCTCTCCCTCGTGCGCCTCGGCCTCTCGGCGGCCTCCCGGTGCAGGTGGTGGTGCTGGTGGTGGTGGTGCAGGTGGTAGTGGTGGCTGCAGCTCGAGTCGTCGCTCGTCGGCACGTGGCCCTGCTCCTCGGCCGCGGCCCAGTCCTCCTTCTGCGGGCTCTTACTCGCGGCCAGCTGCTGGGTCATCGCCGGCTGGGCCGTCGGGACGGCCGGCTGCTGCGCCTGCAGCGGCACGATCTCGGCGAGCGAGCGGCGCTTGTTGTTGCGGTGGGGAGAGCGGGTGGCCGAGCTCTTGGCGCGGGCCCGGTGCCGCTCCCGGTGGCTCGGCGACGGGGACTTGCCCTCCCGCGGGTGGCAGACCGTCGCCTCGGCCGTGGCTGCCCGGGTCGGCAGGCTCGGCTCGGCAGCGGCGGCGTCGGCGGAAGACGGCTCCAGGCCAGCTGGAAAGTCGAGGGTGAACGTCTTCTTCCGGCGCCGGCGCTCCTCCTCCGTCCAGATTTGCGGGTCTGGCGGTGACTCGGCGTAGCCGCCCGATGATGAATGGCGGCCCTCCTGAGGATTTCGGGCCATGCATTTTTATCGGGGGATTCTTGCGGCGATCGAGCTTTTTCTTATGTGGATGCTTTTCTTTTTTTTATTGGCACGGCGGATCGAGGAACATTTAATATTTATAAACAGCTTGAGAGAAAGTTCACGTTCATGAGCAGGGAGACACATATAGAACATTCATATATAAAAATCAAAACAAACAAATAGTATTTCTGTTAGATAGAAATAAAAATAATTTTTATTTATAAATTAAATTTTAGCATTTTTTTTTATCGGTGAAACGTTTAACAGTTTTTATCATGACTGTGTTTAAGTACAGTCAGAACTCTGGCGCATACTATATAATATAATGTTTTTTTTTCGATATCGGTTTTTAGTATATTCGTGTCAATATCGCACAGCTTTTTAATATTCTTTGCGGCGAAGAATCGTGCCTGGCATTATTCATAATTAAAAATAAAACAGCATTTTAATTTAATAAGCTTGCTTGCCTTACACTTTTCCGACGCGAATAAAAAAGTAATTAAAAAAAGTTTAAACCGTCCGTTCGGGGGTGAAGGTAAAAGAAAACCTTAGAACGATCGCGTTCTCCTTCTTTAAAAATCAGTTGCGGAACCACAGAGGGAGTCTGAGAATTTTCGAAAGAAGGCAAAGAGTTTCAAGTCGATCGATCGGCCCGACGGAGCATCGGAAAGCCCTCGGCGATCCGTTCGGCAAAAGGGGTGTCTAAAAATACTTGTCTATTCCACTCACGTCAATCTCCTGCTCGGCGGCCGCTTTGTGCTTGCTGTGCGAGACGGACGCGAAGGAGTCCTGCGCGGACTCTGGCATGGCGTCCTCGAGATCGTAGCTGCCGGAGCTGCTGCTGGTGGTCGATCTCGCCGGCGAGGCCGGCTGCTGGATGCTGTACGGCGAGTCCGACTTGTCCTTTAGCGTGTGCGGACTGCTCGGCTCCTCCAGCACGGCCTGGTGGTGCAGTTTCGCCGATTTTATGCAGGGGATCGAGCTTTTCAAGAAGTTCATCGCGCGGGAAAGGGGGCAGAGGTGTACGTGCGCTCGCCGCCGAGATCAAATTCATAATGCTCGCGCAAAAGTGCAAGTCGCGCACATGCGCGGACGGTGCGCGGATCAATTGTACCGCCGCTCGATTTTTCCGCCCGAGATTCTGTGCGCGGCACATTTGCGCACTGTTTACCCTTGTCCCTTGGGCACTATTTTTACGCCGCCCGTTACTATTTCTGGAGCGAGCCGACCGGCTTTATTTGCGCTTTTGCCGGTCATTGGCGAAATTTACAGGTCTTATTATAAGCGGAGGAGCTATTCTTGAACGAGGCCTTACATTTTCCATAATAAAAGCGTATTTTGGTTCAGTCGAGTTTTTAATACTATGCTTCAAAGCTATACGCTTCAGTCGTAAACGTTGAGAGGAATACTTTTTTACTCGATTATCAATTTAAGCTTTTTTAATCAACTTGTTGGTATAAAGGTGAATTTTGTACTAGGAGGTGAAAATGAATAATTCCCAGCGAAAATGTACTTTAACTCTATTGTACTGTTAACGATAAATTTAGTTTTCGAAATTTTGTTGTAACAACATATATAAATTCCACCGAATACTTAAAAAAAAAATTATAAAATAATTAAAAACAAGTGCGTTTTAATTTAAACTTTCAAATTACAAAATGCCTTTTTCGCAGATTTCAAACATCAGTTCGAAATTGAATGTTTTCATTTTACACAAGTTTATTAATTAAAAAGTTACAACCGGGAGAATATTGAATATTTGAATTAACGAACGTCGCATTACAACCATGTATAATTTTATTTAATAATTCTTTTAAAAAAATATTGCATATAATAAAAGTTACATGTAATTAAATTTTTTTTTATCAATGCGAAACTATCGTACGAATTTTATTTATCCACTTATTTAGTTGTCACATTTATATAATATTTTGTTAATCGAATACTTATTAAATGCGAATTTAATTACTCTAATTAAAAAAAAAAAAAAGAACCAACAATAAACTGCATTCAGAACAAAAGAAAAAAAAAGTAGAAGAAGAAGACATCCCAGTGCAGGCACTACACGACGGGGGTGGGGGGTTCATGCTTTCGAGACGTACCTCGCTCCTGGCCAGGCTGTAAATCGAGCTGGCGCTCTCGAAGGAGCTGCCGTCGGCGACGGTGGCAGTAGCGGAGGCGGGCGCGGACGGGCCCGCGGGCAGGTGGAACGGCGTCCTCGACAGGGAGCTCGTGGTCGCGGAGGTGCCGGTGGTGGTCCCTGTACCGGTCGAGGTGTTGGCAGTGATGTAGTCGTCGGTGGTCGAGGTCTCGCTGATGTCGGTCGTGCCCGAGCGGCTCAGGCCGAACTCGCTCGAGGACTGGGAGTGCGGCTGCGAGGGCGCCGGGCTGCGACGCAGGAACCCGATCCGAGGCCGACCGTTCGTGCTCGGGAACGGTGGCTCGGCGCTGGGAGAATTCGGGTCGGACGACCCGCTAACTTTATTGGCTGCACCTTTTTTTGGCTAATTTTTTTTGGTGGGTAAACTCGGAATAGAGACGGGGTGAAATTGAATATTTTTTCTTGGCTAGTAGGAAATTGGACGGTTTTTTTTTTAATTTAATTCTACGCTCGAGTAGTTACTCAGTTTTTGAATTTTCTGTCTCTTTAAATATTAAAATATTATACTCTAAAGTGAAATATTTGCTATTCCCGCAGGAACTGAAATTTTTTACTTTTACGCTTGAAGAAATTTAACGTTTTAAATTCAAGAAAATATTGAGTCTAGAAATTGGCTTGCGTTACAACATAGTTTTTTATAGCTCAATTCTTTTTCAAGATTGGCTATAAACCGCCAAAAAAATAGTCCTAAAACGTAACCGTCCAATACCTACGCAATTAGGGGTATATATGTATATAGTTAGGTACTGGGACATTTTTCCAGGTGGCGAGTCATTGGTTAAATTGCTTTGAAACGGTTAAATTAGCAAAAGCCTTAGGTTATTCGGTGAAATAATGATAGGAAGAGCCGTACGTAGGAGTAACAGTGACGGGAGTGGCGGCCTCCAACCTGATTCTGGGGCTGTCCGGGTAAATGTCCATCTCGTCCTCGGCGTCGAGGGCGTCGGTGTCCATGGAGGAGCGCTGCTGGTGCTGGAGCAGCAGCTGGTGGCGGCGCTTCGAGGATGGGGTGAGCAGGGCGACCGCGTCGGCCTGCAGGACGGTCGCCTGCGACTCGTTCCAGATGCCGTCGCTATGGTCCCGGGTGGCGTCGTTGGCCAGCGAGTCGCTCGACGCGAACGGGGACGGCACCGCGCAGCCCGCCTGCAGGAACTGACGCTGCCCGGCCCCCGTCGCCGCCCCCGTCGCCGCCGCGTCTCGCGAGCCGCGGACTATTCTGGATGGAACTGTCGACAGAGAAAACAGCTGTCTCCATCGTCTTTTCCTTTCAGAGCTTTCTTCTCATTTTTCTAAGTACTCCTTTTTTTATTAGGCTCTTGCGCCGGGGAAAGAAAGGCAGCCTCGCTGCGCAGTGGAGCGCAGGTGAATAATCCTTTAGAGTAGCTTTTCGATTAAAGCTAATGAAAGATACTCCATTTAAGCGTATATTAATTGCTTTATTCTGCTGTTGCTGATTATTCGTAATGGAATATTGTGAACTCGATGATTATTGACTTCAATTGTTATAATACAATGATGGTTTCAAACATAAGTAAAGCGATTTTCATTATGCTAATTGCTTTGTGTTTCTAACCAACATCTTTCGTGATTCTCTAAAAGAACTTGCTGCCATTTGCTCGTGAAAATATTGAATGTTTTAACAAGTAAAACGTGCCATTTATAGGGTTTTCCCCAAAATGTACATGGTTCGTGGGTCATGGAGTAAGAGAGCAGCATCACGAAATAAAATGAGCATATAAATATAAAATAATAATAAAAACAAGATAATAATGGAACAATAAATTAGTTAGGAGGAAGCTAACTGCCAATGACTTGGCAGCGGTTTTTTATTTGTAAGTCATTTATTTAAATTTTTTTTTCTGGATATTGAAAACGCGTTTACAGCGATCTTGATTAAAAATGGTACATTCACGAGCAATAATAAGATTAGAAGCTTTTTTATTTCAACAACTGATTTGTGTACAATCTTTTATCATTACTTAACTTGAAGATAACCGTAAAGATTCTAATATTCAATATTCAAATATTTGTGGTATTATAAGCGCTAAACTTTTGTGCATACGTACTTTTTAAACGCCTCCCTATTATTCCTCAATGTATTTTCTTCTCCTGCGCCACCTTTGTAATAATCTTTCACGGTAGGCGTCAAAATCCTTAGAGCGTAATTTTCATAATCATCTGTGCAAACTAGTTTGGCCATTTCGAATTGATTACACCTGCAAAATTATCTGAAAGAATTGGTGTCTTTTTTAAATCTTCTCTACTGATTCATTCTTATAAATTCTTATAAATAAATCGAAGCAGCATTAGATAATTTGAATCAACGTCGAATTGTAAAACCAGTAGATAACCGCCGACATCATTCGGTTGTAGACAAATTGTAATTCAACCACTGTATCAGTAAAAAATACTAAACAAAGACGTTAAATCATATACTACGCTCATCGATGTTATGTCAAAAGCTTTGTTCAAACATCATTAGCGCAATATCTTGACAATGTCTCATACATTGCAAAAGTGAATCAAATAAATAACTAGATAGAAGTCGTAAACGTTTCTCTTCTGATTTATGCGAGATTTTAATGTTATTTGTGCACTTAATGACAACTTAATGATACTTCTTACGTTTAACCGTGAATTTTAATTTTAGTTTTTACTTTTCAATTAATAGAACGAAAGGATTATGGAGTAATGTACCTCAAAGTACTTTTAAAATTTGTCACAATTAGATATTAATTTGAAAAATGTTTGATTGGTTACGCCTCACCTTACCGATTTTGTAAATGTTAAAATTTTGTAAAATAAAATCAAACTCTCGTTACCTTTTACAAAAGCACGTTTACAATGCAGATACTCAATAGAAGTAGTGGCTTAAAACAGCAGAGTAACTCAGTTTTTGATATTCGAAATATCGATAACTTGTACCCCCACCCTATTACAGATAAGATATGATATATGCAAGGAGTTTCCATGTTTTGATAATTTGTTTATTGCGAAAAAACAGTCATCTATGCAAATGAGATAAAAACGAACTGGATAAAGAAAACGCAATTGATAATATACAATTCCTGAAGAAGGAAAATTTTCGGGTTAATCGCTAAACAAATTCTTTCACTGTAGCGTTTACTCTCATTTATTTTTATTTATTTTCCACAATAAGAATAGATTTTTTTAATAAAAAAACATTCAAATTTCCAATGCTATTTACAAAGATTCACCAACCACCTTACACCTACAAGCGACTGTACAAAGATTCGTGCACGACCATATCTCTCGTCACCTCGCTGACATTCTTACAGCCTGCAAATAAAAATGAAATTATGATTATACACGCGCTTGACAATCGTTGCATAATCGATCACTGTCTAACTAACCTGCCAAGGCTAAGGCTAAATCGATCTCCCGCCTCATCATCTCGAGCACAGCTTCCGCGCCTTTCTGCCCTCCGTGGGACAAACCCCACAGCCTGGGTCTTCCGAAAAATACCTGCAAAGAGAGGCCAATCAAGCAGGGAATCGCTTTACTTTGAAAATCGACCGTTCGCTTACCATTTTCGCTCCCAAAGCTAGCGCCTTCAATACGTCCGTTCCCTGGGTGATCCCGCCGTCCAAGTAGACTTCCACCTTGTCGCCGACTGCCCTCACGATTTCGGGAAGGGCTTCGATCTAAGGTGGAAAAGGGCACTTAACGCGACGCTCCTCTTTAATTTTCTGACGAACAAAGTATATATATCTCACCGATGCAGGCGTGCCGTCGATTTGACGAGCCCCGTGATTCGAGACCAGGATAGCGTCTGCTCCGTGCTGAACTCCGAGTATCGCGTCTTCCGCCGTTAAGATCCCTTTCAGGACGAGTGGCAGCTTCGTGACGCTGTCGATTTAGAAAAAAAATATTTCATTCTCAATTTTTTCGTTCGTTAATTTCGCTGATAAATCTAAAATAAAGACCTCTTCAGCCAGGTTACGTCTTTCCATGTTAACGAGTCGTCGAAGAGATTCGTCACGTACTCGCTGAGGCCCGAATTATCGTTGGCCGAATTGATTTTGCGCGACAGGAAACCCTCGAAATTCGCCAATCTGTCGGCAAAGAATTCTTCAATGTTTCAATGCAACAATGGTATAATGCAGAAAAGGGTACCTTAAATGCTTCGGGAGGGAGAAATTGTTTCTAATGTCAGGCCTCCTATCCCCGAACAACGGCGTGTCTACCGTAAGAACGAGAGCTTTAAAGCCGGCTTGTTCGGCTCTTCGGATCAAGTTCAAGGTGACGTTCCTATCGAAGTAGACGTACAGTTGAAACCACTTGATGGCGTTCGGAGCGGCTTTCGCGACATCTTCGATGCTGGTTGTCGAGAGGGTCGAAAGGATGAATATGGTTTTGGCTGCTTCAACCGCTGGAATAGTAAGTAAATATAAATTAATAATTAATCAACTTGATGATTTTTATGATATTGTTATATTCTATTAGGGTATGATAAAGCACGTGCGCTTCCTATATGCAAGTACGGCTCATAAATTATATAATAATTGCGTAATGAATAAATGACTTAATACTTTTTCTGTCGTTATCTTATCGGGACAACTAATTTGATTAACAAATCTCGAATTTTCTCCGGAGAAAAACCTCTCTTATATCGCGTAAAAAACATTTTAAAAGAATATTCGATTTGATATCTCATTCAAAATTATAACAAAATCAACTAAACAATAAATACTTTATTTGCAAAGCATCTGTAACATAGCAGGTGTCGTTCGTAAAGAAATGTTTATGATTTTTTTCCATGATTATATTGCGTCATAGATAAGATCTTACGTTCTTCGTAGTAAGCAGATTAATCTTCCACATACTTGATTATTTTTTTAATTTAAATACAAACTACAAATTATCATCGAGTTTTATCCAAATTTACCAAACTCATTTTGCAATAAATATCGCTCGACAAACTTTCCGATAAAGCCTCTCGCAAATCAACAATTTCCATAATCCCGCAAGCATTTTTGCATCAGCTTTCGAGCAAACGAAAAATAACACACGTCAAATCGCCGCTTATCTTGCAAGAGAACTCGGCGCGCTCTTACCTCTGACGTTGGCGGCCTCGCCGTCGGGATGTGCCATCCGCTGCATCGCCGTCGGCGATACTCCTAAGGGCATTGACACTTTTTCACCGAGAACCCTGGTACTGATGTCCCTTTTCGATACATTGCGCAGCACTCGAGGTTTTATTTTAATTCTAAAGTCGAAAGATTGGTTTTAAAACTTTTCGTCGAAGGAATGTTTTTAGGTGCTTATAAATTTTGGAACTATCTTCGATCAATAAAGTTTGCACGTGAAATGCGTACAATAGCATCTCTATCTCGAGCTGCAGTACAAACACTGATATTCGTTATATAATTTAAAATTTAAGGGCATACGTACTTTTTAAACGCTTCTCTGTTCAGTTTCAATGTGTACTCCTCGCCGGCACCGCTCTTGTAATAGTCTCTCACAACAGGTGTCAAATTATTTAAAGCGTAATTTTCATCATCTTGAATGCACACGAATTTCGACATCTTTAAATCTACAACCTACAACCACAACAGTCAGAAAACTATAGAGATAGTGTTACTCGTCCGGCTTATTTTTTCTTACTGAGTTCCCAAGCAATCAACTCAAAGCGTACGTCTGTATACTCAAACAAGAGATAACTCTCGTCCATTTCTTTTTCTCCAATTGATTTTACTCCATTTCTCAAAGCCAAGAAAAATAAGCCGGGCAAAGTAACACAGCAGCGAGTAATTATACAAACCTGTACAGCGGCGGTAATCTCAAAGAGCACGGCTTTTGAAATCGTCGGCCTGACTGAGAAGCGCCACTCTTCCACGTCGCGGCAATAAAACAACAACGGGGGATATTTAGCCGTCACCTTGCGCAGTTCGCCAATACCAGCCCGATAAGCGGCGATCACCCGCTCTTTTCTACGCAACTGCACACGAAACAGCGGAAAGCTTTATGAAACCCGACTGATCGAGAGAGGTCCAGATAAGATACCGAGAGCTTATGGATCGGAGGCTGAGACTCTTCCTTGTTCGAGGAACTTGAGGCGTCAGTGCTGCTGCTGCTTCTTCTATGCTGCTCTAGTCGCGGCGTTTTTTTTATTGCTACAAATGAAGACACTCTTTGGGGAAGCGCTGTCTGGATGTATTGATTGTCAACTTGTTTATACTGACCGGTTTTATTGAATTCTAAGGTTCTGAGAAGTGTGCTATAATTATAAATTAAAACTGTTCTGCCAAAAGAATGCACTGTCAGCAACTATAGATATTAGTACTTCCTAGGAAGGACATTGAATTGTTTATGTCAGCATAAAAAAAAAAAAAAAAAAAAAATACATATAATGCGATAGCCGACGTATTATTAGTATCGTCTTTTTAAAAATTTGATCAAACATTTGTAATAACCATGAATTGAAGTGTAAGGAATAAATTAACGAACATTTTTCGTTTTTCAAAAAAGTTTATTATGCATAAGTGAATTTTTAATTTAATTTTCTTTTTGCGTCAAATTGTGGATAATCAGAAGCATTCACTTCATATATATATCTGTAAGCAAATAACTGCAAGATCACAGTTCAGCTTCACATTCAATTTATATACAACGATAAAAGTTTTAACTGATGCAAGGCGATTTTTAAGTTCATCGGTATACTTCTACTTAATAACTTTAGACGCGATAAGCAACAACGTCATGGTCGATTATTCATTACCTCACTTACACGTGATGGCTATTTTTTTCGATTTATATTAGATAATTTTGACGAACTTTAAAATCATTGGCGGTAATAAAATTTGCAATCGTATGATTTATTCCCTTCTTATCATTAAAGTACTGCTGACTCATGTTAATTGAAAGAAATTGAATCAACAGATATAATGTTGATTACGTAGTAGCTTAAATTTTGTTTAAATAAAAAATTGAAATAGATGCGTTGAGAAAACATTGTTAAATTCCTACTTTTACAAATTTACACAAATAACAAAAATGATCGTGAAAAATAAAGCTTAAATTAGAATAAAATGAAATGCAACAGCATAATTTTAACGGTTTTTTATTGTATTCTTGAGAAATAATTGGTACACAAAACGCCAAGGTTCCATATTTCAAAAATAAATAATATGAGCAGTTATTCCAAAGTCAAACAGTCCCGATTTAGTTTTCTCAGCCTAATCTCGTATCTCTTCGGCTGAGTTAACAATGCATGTAACCGGGAGCTCGTTTTACTTTTATAAATATATCGACTTTTGCTTCTTTCTTCCTTTCGTTCGTTTTCGATCAAAAATGACAATTGGCGAATTATAATAATATTGATCCGTCGCAGGCTCGGAGGCTACTTCTTCCTTTCGTAATAATAATCACTTCTCTCGTATAAATAATCGCGAGGTTATTAATTATTTTCTCATAGGCAACAAAAAAAATGCGTACATAAATGCGCTCTATTAACAAATATTACGAAAAAGACTGTTCCTTATACTTTATTTTTACACGACTCTCCGGGGGAGTCTTTCATGTATTCTACAGGATGACGTACATATTCCTCTCTCGCTCTCTTTCTCTCAGTTTTGCTGCAAAACTTTTAAAGTGCTGCTGCGACGTGCCTTACCTTCGACCTTACGTACTTACATACACGCATCTAACGCTTTTATAATCTAAAGATCAGAGAATACAAAGAATAAATAAAAGAGGAGTAACTTGTTAAGCGCGCTTTTAATCAAAATTACACGATAAGTGTATGTGTATATATATAATCGTAATAAAAAGTTCAAATAAAATTAATAGTAATAATAATGAATCAAACACAAAAGGAGTCAGCTTGATCTCGACTTATATATTTATAAATTATTTAAAACTGTTTATACACTTGAAAATAACATGAAAACATACACGGTACATGGTGTGAATAGACAAGTTTGCTTGCGACAACATGATCGTGCGCGATTACCATGACTGCCTGCGCTAATAAACCTAAAACTTATAATATATTCGCCCGAGCGATGTATCAAAGACACCCCACCCAGTTTGTGGCAAAAGCCAGTAAAAATTTTCGCCTCCGGGACGCAAAGCTTTCGCGCAGAACAAATCAGTAGAAAAAATCAAATTTTCAATGTAGATCGAAGGTGAACGAAATCTTTAACAAACAACAATTCAACGAAGGTTTGCGTCGCTTTGCGCCACTGAGGCTTCAGCCTCTTAACTTTTACTGCCCTTTGTCTAGCGGAGCTTCTGCAGAGACTTTTGCCACACTTTTTTTCGGGCACGTGGCAGCAGCCTAATTTGCTCTCCGCTTTAATTCGTGGGTCGAATAAATTAATGCGTAGTTCTCTCCCTCTCCTGCACATCTCTCGTAAAAGTGAAAAAACTTTGAAAGCGACGTTTCTCTTACCAATCTCTCTATTCTCTCTTTTCGTTTAATGCAAGTACTGCGCGGTATGGAAATAGATTTTATTATTTACAAGAGCGATGTATTTATACGGAATTACAAGTGTATGTGTGTATGCGTGAGTGTGACTTCTTAATAGGAATATCGATTTTATTTTATTTAGTTTTATTTTTTTTTCTTTTACTCTTAGTATATCCCGTTACTTAGAATCTCTTTTATCTCTCGATTCTTTTCTCTTGGGCTCTTCTGTGATTCTTTATAGTATAAAAGTTGAACGACAAGTCCGTTGTTATATGTTTTTTCTTCTTGCTTTCATTCTCTACTTTTAGAGCGCGTTTTGAATCAATTGTGAAAGTCGATTTTCACTTTACGCCATGAAAACTGTTTCGTGGAATGGCAAATGTTTGAGGCTTTGTTTGACAATCAATGTTTACCTTGTGATGTCTTAAATACAATGATGGAATCAATGCTATGTAATTTTCTTTGCTTTTTAAATAATTGCAAGAGTTAATAGCGTACATGGGCAGTTTTTCGTTTTCACCGAATCACGTACCTTCGAAAAAGGAAATTACCTTTTTATATCTCGAGAAGATCTGATTTCAACACAAGTGAATAAATAATGTATACGTATATTCATATTACAGCGTGTCGAAATGCTTAGCTTACATGGTTTACATTTACGTTACTGCATTTTTTGCACACAACATTGTAAATTGCGAACTCGCGAGTTTGTTTATAATTAAACTGCCACTTTCAATGTCATGCTTAAGCAGTTAAAGTATTTGATTGATTTTACTTTGCTAAATTGTCTAATTTTTATTTCTTAGAATTCGGTCAAAAAATTTAAATATGACGGAAATACTCAGTTTAAGAAATGCACTTGGGTAGTCCGAAGTCTCGTTGTAATATCATGCAAAAATGTCCACTACTAAATACTAAATACATTCTAGCTAAGTAAATTTATCTAAATTTTAACTCTACTTGTTTCCCATACTACACTGACAAAAATTGCAACATTTGCAAACGTTATGAAAAGCCTAAGTAACCGAAAACCTTTGTTTTCTTGATTTATATAATTTAAAATATAAAATACAATCTTACTGAAAAAATTAACTTGCTGGGAAAAACATTTGTTTGATTACAGTTTTTCTAAAATGTCATTTTCAAATTTTGAGTTAATAAAAAATGTTATTCTTAACGTCTTTATCGTTAATTATATTTAGCAGTGAACATCCTTAATCCAGATCATGTTCTGCTTATGCTCGTTTTTTGTATTGATAATAAAAACAAGTAGAAAATTTTTTAATCATTGTTAAGCGTATTGTTAAGAAAAAAATCCTTTTTATTTCATATCACATTATTTATCTGCCTAAATTGCCTAAACATAAGAATTTAAACCCGCTCGTTTTAATTATAGAAATAATCATCGTCTTTTAAAAAACTTGCATTCCTGTCTCTTTTTTGAACTAATTTCACATACGACTGTTTCAAGTATCATTAGTCTAACGGTAAGTCAATTACCTTTTTCTACTTTCTCTCGTATTTTGTATATTAAGTTAAGCATTTTTGTGATATTTTCTTCATTATTTCTCTTGGTATTGAATTGGTAACCAAGACTTAAAAACCTGTTCTCTTAAGTGAGAAAAAAACGTGGTTCGAGGTAGATTAAAAACAAATAGCAAACATTGCGCATCTGATCTCTCTTATTCAAGCCCTTGAGAGCAAATGAAAATTAATTGTACAAAGTGAGATAAGAACATCGAAAGCATCACCACAAGCGCCCATTTCCACGCGTGAAAAACGGATTTGTATGTTTTTTCGTAGTGTTCGATAATCAATTAATATAACAATTAAAAAGTACAATTCCTTTCAATGTAACGAGAATTGAATTAGCTTTTAAACTTGCAATAAGTAACAATTTTTAAAAATACGACAAAAACTATAATACCATCCATGAAAAATTCTTCCAAGTCATTCCACTTTCATTGCGCGGCTCTAACTCTTTTCAATATTTTCTTTGATATTATGTTTTACTCCTTTATTGTTTAATCGCTCCTTACCCACTCCTTCATTTATACACTTGGCGCACACTCTTACATACAAAAACAAGCTCGATGCACTCGTACATTCGAAAAACACAATTCATACAGCAAGATACATATTACAAAATGAACTCGATTTTTCCTATGAGTCGAGTTATTCGTTTTCGTTTTATCAAATCTGTTATATCGCGCTGCGTACATTTGTAAAATACTTGTCCAAGGTTTTCTTATGAGAGAGTGAGTGTACGGGCTCTGTGTGTTCACAAACCACGCGTGTAACTTAGCCTGCGTTACACATATATTTATTGAAAAATTTTACACTTGGTCAAATCTCTTGCGTGGTTCGTACTCGAGGCTTGCATACGCATTTTTAAAAAAATGACATTAGAAAATGACACTAGCTTATAACATCATGATTTTTTAAATACAGTTTAACCGATATTCTCTTCAGTATATACTCGATGAATTAATTATAAATTAAATAATATTATCGACTATACTTGCTGCTCGTTTCATCTCCTAAACGTAAAAAACATATTATACAATGTTTGTTTACAAAATCAGGATTTACACTAGCGTTCCGACTCGCTTTTAAGTGTAATAAGAATAGAATAATTTTTTTATCACACGTAAAAAAGCAGTTGCATATGTACATATCCAATCAAGATTAGGTAATATTAGCATTCAAAATCGATTTTCCTCCTCAATAACGCGTTTAAAAAAGCTATTATTCCTTTGGTATGTTTTCTTTATCGAGTTACAAACATGACAGTAGATTCGACACCAATGATTTTCTATATTCTGTCATCCCAACACGAACGTTAAATGTTCATAGTACAGGTTCATGCATGAATTAAATAAGAAAAGCAGTTTTTTTTCACTCATTAGCGTTCGACTTGGTTTTTTTCATGAACAGAAATTATTTATAAAAAATAAATCTTATAAATTACATTAGAGCTTGGATTAAATCAAGAATACTCATTACATGAAAAATAGAAAATGACCAGAGGTCCAACAATAACGAATTGTATCTTAAAACGATACGTATACTCTTTACTCAACATTTCACACGTCCAAAGTCTTTAGCAATGGCATAACTTGCACCTTCACAGTGATTAAATAAATTATTTCAATTAATCACAACTCGTACACAATTTTGATTCAAATTTTAATAATCTTTTATACTTTTTGGATTCACCCTTCATCTAAAAAAAAAACCGTAAATCAAAAGTTCAGTCTCATGATAATATCCATTTTTTTAATGATTAAAATAAAGAATAAATTAAAATCACAAAATTTCAGTTTTTTACTGCTTATTATCTTGACCTTTTCAAACATTAAAAATTTTAACTGCCTTCGTTCATTGCTAAGTTAAGTACGGTAAAAAATTTAAGATCAGTAAAAAATATAATTGAGTAACAAGTTCATAAAAGATGAATCATTAGTATTGATCTTACTGGGACTTGACTGTTTTAGCCATTGTTATTAAAAAAACCAAGTCTGTCACATTGATTTTAGTAACCGGTTCTCGATTTTTTAAGCAAGTATTCGGCTAGTTGGTGCTTGATCGAGTCTCCTGCCATTCGGTCAAGATGACAAAACTATACTAAATACGTAATACAATCATTCGATATTTCGATCTTGCGTTTCCGTTCGTACTTTCAATTCTCACTTCTTCGTACTCTCAATCATTGTAAGAACTCATTTTCATTTTACTTTTTTCATTCTTCTGACTTCCTAATTGTTTTTCTTGAATTCGCTTCCCAAATTCCATACTTCTGCGTTATAATCAGTGTATACTTTTATATATTAAAAACTCGCGATTAACTAACGCTCGGGAATTAGGATCATTCGATATTAAATAGTTTTCTATTCAACAGCGCGTCCCGCTGAAGAAAGAAAAAACTTCAAGTTACAGATGACAGGTTTCGTATCTCTCATTATTTGCTTCGTATGTACACGCCAACCTGTTGCATTTTAATCAACGTTCAACACGCTGGCCCTTTTAATTCTATGTAACCCCAGCTGCTCTCACGGAGGCAGTGCGCGGGCCATACAAGATTTTCATGTTCAGTATTCATTATGGATCGTGACTGGTACTTGGTGAAGAATCGCAATTTGGGGAACTGTGTTGTTGAGATACATGAGTAGTGTGCACTGGAGATGGCCCAGGCTGCTGTTGTTGCTGTTCTTGTCGATGTAACGCCCGCTGTAATATTTCAACATCCTTAACATTTCCACTGTAACAAAAAGTTTTAGCTGTTATTAATCAATGTGAAAAAATCTTGCACTTCAAATGCACTGTAAAATTTTATTACAAAATAATTCAGTATTTATCAATATAGAACTTCGAAAATACTAAAATTATAAATACAAATTGATACTTACGAAAGAGAGAATTGCTGAGGCAAGTGAGTTGTGTGCACTGGTGATGGCCCTGATTGATGTTGTTGCTGCTGTTGCTGCTGCTGTTGTAGTTGCTGCTGTCGCTCTGGTACTTGCTGATGCTGCATATGACTCATGTATGCGTAGAAGTCATCGATGGCTCGCCTACTCTCATGGAAAGGGTCTTGATCAGCATTAACAAATTCTGAGAAAACCGGCTGAGAACTATAAGACAAATTGTAATTCATTTGCAATTTTTTCGGAACTATTAATGTTAAGTTTACAACACTTTGGAAAATTAAGTTCGATTAATCAAGTGAGCACCCTTGAATCAGTCGATTAAAAAAAAATTAAATTTAACAGCAAAATAATACAAGTTTTTATAATGAGTATCCAATATTTTGAGACGAGTTTACCTGATACTATATAGTTTATAATTATAGACGAATTAAGTTTACAAACACGAGAAACAATTTTTTACCTCTCTGTTCTTCTCTCTGCTACTTCTTCAGCTGTATCATCATGCGTTTCTTCAACTTCACGCTCTTCGTCGGGGCACAATTCATAAGCTAATTCCAAAATTTTCTTAGCGCTATTGCTACGTTCTAAAAAGTAGCCATTAGTAGACTCATTCGATTGAGCTGGTGGTGACCAATTGTTATAGGCATGTGTGTACGGAGCAGTGGAAGTATAGGGCCTCTGTTTTAAAGATAAATTAAAACGTTAAATTATCTTATAAATTAAGATATTGAAGTATTTAAATAAAAATTACTTACTTTATCTAGTTCGTCTTGAAGCCATTCAATAGCGAGTAACCATTTCTTTTTTAGTTCAGGAGTTTCATACAAAAATTGATGTGCAGACTTACATTTACTAAATAATTGTACCATGCATTTGATGCAATGGTATGCCCTTTTCTGATAATGGCTTTTACTCTTTTGAATTATATCAAACAATCCTTCTCGCTCTTCTGGTACACCTATAATCAATAGACATATAATCAATAATAACATCTTTAAATTAATTATGTTATTTTTTAAAAATAAATTTACCTTGTAAAGCATTATGTACACGGTGTATTTGCCACGAATCTTCCATAAGTAACATTTCTAACAGCAGATCCGTGTGATGCCTCATTTCATGAGTGTAATACGCAAAACCAATTTGCCATAAAAGTTCACTTAGTACTAAACGAGAAAAGAGAGGATTTTCCCAACAGCAATACTGTAATAATTTAACTGTCTCTTCTACTGCACTCGCATCTTCAATTAGTTTCTTCATGTAATTCGTGCGGTTGAAAAGAATCTCTGCAGCTGCCGGTTGAATCGGCATAAGATAGTCAGTGCTGCATGCCGGATCTCCATAGGGATTAGGTAGCGGCTGTGCATTATTCTGGGAGTCGCTCGGTTTCGTTCTTGATGATACATCGCAGCATCGTATCAAAATGCTTACCAGTTGGTGAAGCTTCGTGAATTCAGGATATTGGTATTTAATGGCTGGGCCTGGCCCCTCATCGATTGCAACCAACATAAACGTAACTGGCACGTTTAGCTGTTGCGATAAAAAATTCAAATTAATTACTATTACATATATTTTATGATTAAACTAATCATAATTGATCGCAATATTACCTTTAACAAATGCAACTTCTGTGGTAGGCCAAGTGACACGTAAGTGACAAATAGAGAAAAGTAATGTGACAAGTGTCGACCGTGATCCGAAATTTCTCGATTCAACAGCATTAACACTGAGTGAAGCAGGTGATCACTAAGAGTGGCCTCTGGATCTGTTAACATATCTACAGGTATTTGCAATTAATTAACATTTAAGAAAAAGTTAAGTAAGCATATTTTTTTCTTTAAAGAGACTTACTCGGCATGTTAGGAGGAAGTGAAGAGAGACTATCTAGTAAAGAAAAGTGAATTAAAAAAAGAAGTATCTTCAAAAAGGCATTTCTGACTTCAGCACTCGGGCAGCTTAGAAGATATTCACAAAACCTAAAAAAAAATAGTAAATATATAATTTAATTATTTTTCTTATAATTCAATCGTTTTATTATTAAATATCATTAATTTTAAAAGTTACAGACCTGTGTGGATGATTAAATAAAACATTGTGTGCAAACCAAGAACGAACTTTACTTTGTAGAAAGTGATGGCTTAAAATATCATGCCAATCTGTTGCATTTCCACGCAAAGTTTTCTTTGTATGAAAGCCGGTATAAAATAGAAATTTTGATGCCAGTTGAACAGATAGCATGGATAACTCTTCCGTTTCAGGGCTCTATAAATAAAAAAGGATTTTTAAAAAATTAAAAATTCTACGCTCTAACATTTTTATTTTTATCTTATCTTACTATTTTGTCATGATCTGGTCTGTTCACGTTGTAAGGATTACACGACACAAGTTTCTTGATAAACTGGAAATACTCGGGATTAAACTGATTTCGTTTATGCATAAACTTAATGTTTAGTTTTCTGACACTGTGTTCAATTGCTGGAGGCATTTTAGTTACACCCAATTTTGTATCTAAGTACGTAATAAACATTTGATTAGTGATATGATTTTAGGTGTAAATAAGTAATTTTAAAGTGCTATACTTACACAGTGACAATTCATTGACTTTTTTCAATTGCTTGTTGGGTTCAACATCAACTCTAGTATAAAAAAGCATGTATGCATTCCACCACCGTTTTTGTCTTCGGTAGCTCATACGTTTCAATATGTGATCAAAAACTTCCCCCATATAATCACCGCCAAAACACTGAGATTTCATCTCTTCATCTTCTTCCATTTTACATTCAGTAACATCTCCGTCATCAAACTTATACCATTTTCCAGTTCCATCAGGTTGTCTACAAAAATTTAAATGTATTTAAATGTCCTATTTAATTACTCTAACAACTTTGAAATAATCGATAAAATACCTGTGTAAAATGTAGGAGTAATAGTGACCTCCACTTGCTTGTCCACTATGAACCACGATACCAGTAAGTTGATATTTGGTGCAAGTACCTTTAATTGCTTCTTCATGGTCCCAGTCTATAATCTCTCCTTCTAATTTGGCGAGTCCCGAGACCGTGTATGGTTCCATATCAAGATCTCTTGGAAATTCAAAGTAATCGTTAAACTTTATAGCACAGACTCTTTCAAAGTCGTACTCGAACCTTTTTAACTGAATTGCCAGAATAGGAGGTAACTTTTTAACACATAAACGTTTAACTGTCACAACCTGAAAAAAAGCGATGTTTTAGGTAAAACCTTAAATAATTAATTTGTTAAAAAGTTGTTAATTTAACTTACTTTTTTGTTACATTTATCACAGTGATACGCATCTGCTCCTTCGAGCAGTTCTCCCTTGACGTATTGCTCCAAAGAATCCAATAAATTACTATGATTTCTAATATCCACGCTTATTACGCTAAAAGGTTCTTCTTTAGAGTACCTAAATTTATATTATTATATTTTCAATAAATAAATGCAATTTTTAGAAATAATCCATATTAGTAAATAATAAGATTAAAAATTACACAAACCTGTGGGGACAGCCTTTGCAGATTTTTTGATCACTGTATGAACCACCTAGAATTTTACTCATAATTTGTTCGTGGCCTAAAGCTTTTAAAGCTTCATCCAAACTCTCCACTAGACTCATGAAAAATTCAACAGCATCCTGCTGTTCTCGAAGATTTACAGGTTCACCTTGGAGTCTACAAATGATTGTTTATATTATTAATTTTGTTAAAATGAATCAAACTTTTTATTTTTAATTGATTGAGATTAATTTCTGAAGATAGCATATAGATTTTCTCAACAATTCTCAACATCTTTCTATTATATGTTCCTTTTCAAGGCCTAAATTTTTTTGAGAAAATGAACCCATAATAGAAACGATAAGAAGTGCCTGAAACGTCGACTGAAAGGAAAAACGTTATTTCTAGCACGCTAATGTAAAAATCGCAACTTTGACATGATTTTTTAGTTATCGTGGTATAAAATACTGTAAGACACTAGTGTGTAAGGTAATTTTTACCGCATGAGACGTTTTTCGCACGTGCGAAACGAGTGAGAAAAACGTCTCATGCGGTAAGTAATTACCTTCCACACCCGTATCATAATGTACTATATATTTCTAAAAGACATCTAGACAGAACCAGTAAAGTCTAAGAAATTGTTTCAAATCTTTTTGTTTTTAAGTAATTTCCATCTATTTAACTTAAATAAGAAAAACTGAAGACTCACTTGAAATGTTTCCAAAGTCCACGAGGAATGTAGTACTGTAGCTTGCTGTACGCCAAATGTCCAAAAATTGCTTGAACTTGCTTTAGGATACCGATGTTATATTCCTTGCGGGATTCATCAGCACTACACTTTTCCTCGTTTGTATCGTTATCTGTCGCCTCTATTGTCTGTTCACCTTCAACCCTTTCTTCACCAGAGAAATCTTCATTCAAATCTGTTGCTGCTCCCTCTGCTGCGAGTAAACCTACTCTGATACTTTCAACCATGTACAATTGTTGAAGTACTGAATTCATGTAGCAAGTTGCTCCAGCATTTTTCAAGCCGACAAAGCCATTCGGAGGTCGGGGACCAACTGGAGGAAAGTAATCCCACTCAATAAGGGGCTCGTCATCCTCTGAGTAGAACATATCGCAGATCATGCTGACTAGAATCTTCATATTGAGTACGCAGCCAGTGCATAAGCTTACAAGTAGATCGAAAGCTGCACTGATAGACTGAGGTGTGGTACAGACTGGACAAGCTCGATTTAAGTTTAGATCGCCAAAGTTACGCAATTGTAACATACTACAGGACGCCGGAAATATAAAATCTTTCACTAATTCCTAAAAAACAAATATATATTTAGATCTTAAAAATTATTTAGTTTTATCTTCTAAATCTTATTTATTACGATAAAAATCTATATTACAAACCTTAATTAGATTCACGCCACGCTTTTCATCTGACCCTAATTCGTACTTTTTACTTGGTGGGAGAAACGCAAGCAGTTCCTTTGTGAGACACAGATGACCTTCTAAAATAGCCTCGTCGACCTGACCGTCTCCGGTATCCCGTACGCGATCACGAACATCTTTCAACCAAGTGATTTCACTATTTAACCAACTTTCGGCAGATGTTATGGGACATCCTGACGTATGCGCGTAGTTCAACAGTCTACATAAAAGCTATAAAAAAATATAAATAATTAAAAAATTATATAAATTTCGAAAGTAATAAGGCTAAATACGTACTTGAAAAAATTCTTGACTTTGTTTTGCGTATTCTAAAACTGTAGTATTTATAACTGGGAATAGGCGTGTAATAAAAAACTGGAGGGCCTGATGGCCACTGCTACACCACATAGATATTAGTAAAAATTGCTCTGCAGCAGTTGCGCGAATTGCTCGAACCGTGCTAACTAATACAAGATCTATTAAAAACGTATTCCACATAACACTTTCAGATGCGTTTGGCCACATGGAGTCTTTAGTTAACTCTTCCAACGCTTTTGGATTCAACACTAAAGCTATTGTTAATACCTCCAATGCTTCTTTACAAACTGAAATAAATATAAATGAAGAGTTTAGAAAATGATCCTAATAGCAAATTTTTGGTGATTTAAATTTAAATAAATATATAACTTGTAACAATGTGTGCTACAAAAAGTAATATTTTTCATATTTTAGGAAAATTCAAGTGTTTGATTTTCCTAAGTAAAGAAACACATTTGCTAGTATTAGTAAATACTAATACTAGCAAAATTTTGTATTTACCAAGAATAATGGATTATCATAAACACGCGTTCTTTTATATGTTATAGCACACTTCTCTTATAAAATAAAATATGAAATCTTTTGTTTTATATAATCGAAAAGACCAATATGCTAGCTTTTATAAAGTAAAAAACCAGCCTTTTTATGTATGTCGATTAAAGGCATGATAAAATTCTATTTAGAAACGTACATTATATCAAACTTTACAAAACATAAGATCCTAATTTGTTAAAATAATATGCAAGGGCCAAAAAATTATATCCTTTGCAATGAATAAATAAGAAAACTATATTATGACATGAAAAATATTGAAAATGCATATAAAAATAAAACGCAATACCTAATACGTCATTATTATCTAAAGTCCTTTGTTCTCGGGCATTGGTCTCATGCATCTCATGCAGTAGTTGAGCTGATGCGTTGATGTGATTCAAACTACCACTGGATGCAGCCCAGGCTAATCTAATTATGGCACGAATTGTAGCTACATCCGGTAGTTCCCAAGACAGAGCTTGCAACAACAACTGCCGACACCTGTCTAGCTCTGAGCTGCACATAAGCATATCGCCAGCCAGGAAAGTTGCTAATTTAACTGCTACAGTTCTTAACGTGTATTCAGTATTCTGATTCGGCACGCTGAGCAATGCTTGCTTCAACACTGATATCGGCAATTTTTTATTACTTTGATTGTCGTGATTGGCCTGTTGGGAATTTGCGAAAGGCGCTTCACCTATTGGTAGTGCCATCACGTTTGCCATAACAGTGAGCAAAAGCTTGCACAATTTTAAAACCGTAAGGTACGCAGATCTTTTTGTCGTTTCATCCGCATTAGGTAGAAAATTGTTTTTCGTTAACATATCCAGTATTACGCCAGCTTCACCACTTTTTATAAGATTGAGTTGAAATTTACATGTTTTTTCAGACATTAACTCAAGCGCAGGCATCAATAGAGTATATAAAACCTGAAATTAGATTATTTTTTAATTGCTTCAACATCAAATGTATTACAAAATTTAAATAATTGCAATTATAGCTTACCTCTAAATTGTACAAAACTTGACTTGGGCTTGCTGAGAAAAACAGAGAATCAACCGTGGCATTAGTATCATCAACCGTCAAATTTTGCGGTAACTCATCTTCCTTAGAACGTCCAAAAACCCACTGAAGTCGTGATACAGTGAGTGCATCAGGTGGAACTAATTGTAACAGGTGACGTGCGCCGTCTCGTAATTGAGCATGCTCAAGAGTACAACCCAAATCAGCTAATTGGAATAAAAAATTAGCACACTGAGGTTTCTGCGATAAAAGCTAAAACAATTAATTTAAAAATTTTAATTTTCATGTTTTTCATTTTTATTTAATTAAAAATGTTGCTGATAAATTAACTTACAACTCCGGGTAAAGTGCTCTCGGCTTCTTGATTTGATTGATGACAACCTTCCATTTTCGAATAAGGATGATGAGGTGAACTAGTAGAACTATCAGAGCTACTATCGGGAGAACTCGGCATATTTGTATTAGCTTGACTGAGTTTTGCAGAAAGCAGCTATAAAATAAAATAAATGCATATACTCTATTTGATTTTATTTTTTGAGTATTTTAATAGTATATATTTATTGAATATGATTAGTTTTACCATTTTATCTCTTAAAGGAATCTGTGAAAGAAGTTTTCTATCGTCGGCTTGTTCTAAAGATTCTCCATTAATGAATAGATCCAATTTAACATTTGTCCCACTAGCCTTAATTCTACGCAATATTTGTCGCCTTAAAGATGCTAGTGTGTCATTGGTGTGAGTAAAAATTTCAATATCGTCAGCATTTCGTGCAGGATTAGCAAATCTTATAACTAATGACAAATGCTTGCCTCGTGCCGCCCTGTAATTTATTTATAGAATTTTATATAAGTAACTGAATTAAGTAAGCATACAAATATTAATTTTAATGTTTCATTGTACATACTTGTGCAAAGGAAGAATTTTTCTTTCTCCAGGAAAAGCTGTGTCGCATTCATTTAAATATTCTTGTAGAACTTTCATTACTCGACACATTTTCATTGCTTCTGATTTAATCATATCTCCTGCTTTTTCATCTTTATCTTCTTTATCGTCAAGCGATTCTTTTCTTAATATGGATACCGTATCATAGTGGGCTTTTAGACGGTCCAAACACTCTGCTATATAAGTTTCATGAAAAACCACCAGAGAAGACTGTAATCGGGGTCCTAAATTGGTGTTTACTTCTTTCATTAATTCTATTCCACGATTTGCGATCTCTTCAGGACTATTAGTAACTACCTAAAATCACAAAAAATAAATTACAATATTTTTTATGAACTTTTATAAATGTACAAAACATTTATATTTAAAATTGAAAAAAAATTTGTTATGCATACTCTCCACAAATAATCAGTTCCTATTAAATCGACATCATCCATTAGCACTGTACGCCTTTTTTGTTTCAACTTTCCCTCCTTAGAATTGACTGCTTTAAAAAATCTTTCAAAACACTTTATACCACTCTCTGTAAGTAAAGTTGGATCCAATTGCAATACATTATTTACAAAAAAGTCCTTGTTGATTGCGGGGTCGAGATCAGGCTCGTCTCCCATTAACTTAGAAAACCACTTAAAACATGCTTCTCTGTCTGAAACAAATACTGCATTCTCTGCTAGACACTGCCATATTTGTTTTGCTTGCTCTGCACAAAGCCATAACTGACCATCCTGCAAAATTATCTTTAATTAATTTTTACTACTGGTTTCTTCAAATATTAACATATATTTATTACGAAAACAATTATAATAGCACAGATCTTTGATTATTACCTTTAATAAAAATCTTAAAAAGTTGAGTCTTTCTTGTACTTGCATTATGTGATTGTAACGCTGGTCAGGCGTATAAGTATTTGGATCAATATTCGGATTTTCTTTAACTAATTGTCGTACTTTGTCCATGTATGTCGTCAAGCTGTTAGTCACAAGTATTACGACGGAATGCTGATTTTGGAGACGGTCTATAACTTCTTGCCTGAATAATAAAAATAACGGTTTGATAAAATATAAGCAAATCGTAAATTATATTAAATGATTATAAAGATTCATTTACCTATAAAATGCATGATGAGCCCGTTGATTGACACCCATATTTAAAATTGGTTCATAAAGGCTACAGATTTCTCGAATTTGCTTGAGAGCAGGAAGTGCCCATTTATCACCACTTTTTAATTCTTCTACACACTTATCAAGCCATATGGTTTTCTGAGCATCTCGCTCTTGCGAGCAAGAGTAGTCTAATATTTTAATATGAGCACTTAAGGCCTGATCCATTATTTCTGTAGGCACCTGATCAGAATGAGCCAAGTTCCAAAAAAGCATCAATACCTACAAATTTTTAGAAACAATTAGTTCTATTTTTATAGCTTATTTCTGCACCACTAAAACATAATATTTTTTATTTTTACCTTATGAGCCATGACTCCATCCTTGTCATCTTCAGCAAGTCTTCGAATTAACTCAAGAAGCTTTTCTCGTTGTTTTTTGTTGGCAGTTTTCCAACTCGTCTGGAATAGAAAAATATTAAAAATGTTAGTTCATTAATAAACTACCAGTGAAATCGTGATCTAAAAAATGTTCGATTAGCGTTTTTAACAAAAGAAAAATTAAACAACTAAATTTTTAATTAATTATTTACACAGGATTTTAAGAAATAGTAAATCAATGTAAACAGTTATTTCTACATTTCTCAAACCCTTCTTTATAAATAGATATTAATAATTTTTTAAAAAACAATATTTTATTACTCAATTTCTTCTGTATTATACTTAATCAATAATAGAGCGGTATTTCAATAAAAATAAAGGCGTACCTTAAAGCATTCAAAAAGGTGATCCAGTTGTTCAGGACTGAAATCCCAGGCTAACTTAGCTAACAAATCGTGAACATTTTTCACGATCGCTTCATGTTTGCCCGCTTGAGCTGCCCACACGGCGTCTAAATCTTCAAGAGATAGAGCTCGTTCTTTAATAATAAAGCGCAAAATTTTTTCGAGTTTTTCTACGTATTGTGGTTGATGTAAGGAATCCCTTAGTACAATTTCTAAAACTCCATTTTCTTTTATCCAATTCTACAAAAATGATTGTTATGAAACAAATGTTATGATTTTTTTTTTTTTTTTTTTCGATTACTTACGGCCATGCGCTCAGCAGTTAACCACTCTTCTTCTTCGAGATTTGTATTTCGATAAAGATAATAATTTACATTTGCAATCACTTTATTTACTTCGTTAAGAGCGTTCATTTTGCCATTAAACGACGATATTTGTAAAAGCCTCAGTATCATTTTCAGTCTCAAGATTTCTAAGTTCTTGATCATTTCCTCTTGATAAGGTATTCCTGATACTATACATTTGGCTGCTTTTATTATGGCTGATATCGTATCATTTTTAGATTCATTTTTTGCTTCTTTTTTGAGTTCTGCATCAGTCAAGTTATCTAAAATTGTAGGCACCATTTGCTAAAAAGAAATTATAGAAAGTATAGAAATTATTTTATATTTTCAATAAATTTACATAAACAAATAATTGGATAACAATTAAAAACACCTACCACTATGGGCAATAGATATTTATGTATTGTAGTAACCGTTAATAATTCACAGCACAATCCGAATGGCTTTATTAATGCATAAATAACTGGCACTGTTAAATTTCGTCCACTTGAAAATCTTTTTAGTAAAATTTCAAAACCACCTAAACTTCCAAATCTATAAGGAAATAAGTCAAGACTTAGGAAATCTACTCAAGAAATTAAATAAAACAAATTTATTAAAACTAAAAAAATAGTTTACTTGTTAATGAGGTCAACAAGCCAGCCACGTGGATTTCTAGAATCTTGAGGTGAAGAAGCATATATTTCATCAGAAATAACTCCAGGAGGTGCAGTCTCTGAGGCTCGTGGTGCATTAAATGTGTGAAATCTATAATGACATTAAAAGTTATTATTATATCATGTTGAGAAAAATAATATTATTTATATAAAACTTACTTATTATTAGGGTTAAACACCATAGCAAGTAAGTCAAGAAGAGGAAACCAGTCTTGATCCAATTTCAAAACACATAGTTCTACTAGTCGTTGACAATTAGCATTAATGTAATTATGAATATTTAATTTCCAACTGTTTACTGCATCATCCGTTAAAATTTTTGTGAAAGAAATTGTAAGCCCTTCCCGAAAAAAACGTTGACATGCCTCACTCTGTACATCAATTCCTGTATACAAAATTTCATTGATAATTTGATAGTTCCTAGATTTTGAGAGTAATTTTGGCAAAAAATATGATTAGTACCTTTTTTGCATAATTCGATACTGGCATTTAATAGGCACTCCAATTCTTGATCAGGCAAAACTGGTACTACCCATCTTGGACTAGATATTTTTTCATCCAGCATAGCGAGTTTGGCATGTGGAAAATCGGGCTCTACTCCTTGCTGATTATTTTCCTCTCCACCAGTTGTCGCCATTTCACTGGCGCAATCAGGTGCTGCTACATTCTCCGATATTTGAAGGCTAGACATTGTGTCTGCCAATTGTTGTGGACCAGGTGAACTGGGTATCTGCTACAATAACAATACATTTTCTAATTACTTTCAAAATTTTACAGCAAAAGAAAATTCCTATGCACAAGTTTTAATGCAAATCATTGTGTTTTGATGACTGTCAGGTGGATCTTTTCCAACCCCTTGGCCTCTCGTGGCAATCGTCATCCTGCCTTGCGAGTGCTACAGCCTGATGTTTTGAAAGTATATATTTTGGACCGAATGACACCACCAACAAGCATCCAGTAGTGTCATGAAATACGTTTATATTGTAAAGGTCTTGCTCTGCTAACCTATATGTACATTATCTGAAACAAAGGGGAGAAACGAATCTTAAAGCAGGTTCTTCCTTGTAAGCACAGCTTATCGTAATTTATTCGCAAGCAGGATCTCCACCGTTACTCTCGAGGCGCAACACTACCGAAAGCGGCGTTGAAAAAAGGCTTGGCACAGCAGCGCGAAAAACCTCGCGTTTTGCGTATATTCAGAGGGTGCGAAAATACCTCGTGCACGGACGTACAAACACATACTCCATTGTGGCAGTGCAAATTCGAGAGAGAGAGAGCGAGAGAGAGAGAGAGAGAGAGAGAGAGAGAGAGAGAGAGAGAGCGTGAGAGGGATAGGGATAGACAGGGAGAGAAAGAGAGAGCGAGAGTAAAAGACGAAGTGATTTCTCCTCGCGGAGGACGCGAGAGCGATTGATTTGCGTAGAGAATCGTTTAAGAATGCACGCCTACCCCCGAACTCGGAGAAAACCTTTCGAGGCGCAGCAAGCAGTCCTCGGCGCGCACGTATACACACAGAGAGCCAGCGCTTGACAAACACGCAACGGCGACGTTGTCCGCTGACAAGGGAACTTGGACTTATCGCTGCGTGGCCTGTCAAAACACACGAACAGGGAGGCGGTGCCTTCGGCTCGAAAGCGTCGCGCTGGGTTTCTTTCTCGCGTTTCGCGCACTACTGGCACACTGCTCTCTTCGTGGAGAGGACGGCGACGGCGAAGGGAACTCGGTACGTTTGGCGTTGATGGAGAAAGAGGAAATAATACGCGCGTGGAATCTGACGAAGTGTCTACCTTGGCAAATCGCTGCGATCTTCTAAGGCAGCTTGGAGGCCCCTCTCGACTTTTCCACCAAGCTGATCCTCGGCAAAACCGGGCCGAACTCCGGACAAAATGGCGACTCGCCTCCTCATAGCCATACGAGGCGCCCCTCTCCTCACCCCCTCCAGAGCAGCTGCGCGGGGAGTGGCGCTGCTGCAGCGCGCACGGGGTGTCTTTTTGGCCGAAGTTTGCAAGCAACCGCAAACACAGCAGGTTGCTGGATACGTCGTCCTCGAGGAGGAGCTGCTTCAATCCTAACCCGCTAATTCAGCCGATAATACCGCCGAGCAGTCGAGATTTAAAGTAAAACGAATCGCTTGCGTATCTGCATCCTTGCGAGTTGCGAGCGTGAAAAATTCGCGGCGCTTTTTTGACATGACGTCGCACGCACGCACACGGCGGAATCGGTAAACATCAGCGTGAGCTAAGGCCCCTCCCACAACACAACGTGAGAGTGAGCGCGGGGCGGAGGGCGTTTTTGAGCCGAGTTAAAGAGCCATCGGGAGTCGGTAATTGATGAGTTTCGATATGTTCTCGGGTCGGTTTAAACATACGTTTGACCAGGGAAGGATTTAAATTTTCTGCACCCCGAGTTTTTCGAAATTCGGTTGGCGAAACCCGAGTTGGCGAGGATTCGGTGGATACCGTTTTTAAAGAATCTCGTATGCTTCATGCTTGACCTGGACGAGTTGCGAACAATTCGTACAGCAATCCTCCTTTTTTAGATTTCGCTCGGTCTGTCGTACTTTGCGTTTTCAGAAAAGTTTCGGCAACGTCGCAGAAATATTCGAATGTTTTTTCAGTCGGTATTTTTAGATTTGATGTATATGAAATGTATAATCACGTTCGAAAGCATATCTGAATAAATTTTTTCTATTAGAGTTAAATACTTAAATTTCTTTGTAAATGAAGTATTACATACTATTATAATAATAAAGTATTATATAATGAAGTATTATATAATACCATAGTGTTTAACAGTTTAAAAATTAATTAATATGTGTCGCTAATTCTCGAGGCTTGTTTACCTAAAAACTTATTTCGTAAAAATACTATTATTTTAATTCTTGGCAAAAGTACAAATTTTAAAGCCTTCATTTTATTTTATTGTTATAAAGTTTGGTTTCAAAATATTTTTTAAAAAAGTATATCTAAAATTTTTGTTCTACTTTGTAGCCTCAAAAGAAAAGGGATTAATAATAAAAATTATAGATTCTAAGTATGCTTGTTTATTTTGTGTTTTTTGAATAAAATGTTTTTACCTAATTGTATATATAATTGTATATATATATAATTTTAGTGTTTAGTCAATTTTTTTGTACAAAATTAAAGAAACAATATCTGTTTTAAAATTCTCAATTTAAAGCAAGAAACACTTAGATAGGTGTCATCAAGTTCCACTCAAGAAAACCCCCAAGCAAGAAAAATTCTGTTCACAGGTATGAATCTAACCAGAGTTCGTTTAGACAGATGGAATTCTGATAGAAATTTATCAACAATGTGAAAAAGGGTATTACAAATGAACACAGAGGGTAAATATATTTACAATTCTTATGTTCAAGTTATTACTTGAAGGAACAAGATTTCGCATATAGCAAAT
Organism: Ormyrus nitidulus; assembly: GCA_900474335.1. Lineage (NCBI taxonomy): Eukaryota > Metazoa > Arthropoda > Insecta > Hymenoptera > Ormyridae > Ormyrus > Ormyrus nitidulus. The sequence goes on along the minus strand of UCOL01000155.1, from coordinate 32,249 downwards.
TTTACAGTTGTGCTGGGCTACACTTGAAATGCCATTCACACGTGCTTATAAACACGTACATTATTCCTTTGGAAGATAAATTGTTTTTTATGAATATTAAGAAGTAAACTCGATCGCTTTAGGTATCGACGAATCCATTTCATCAAATATTCGATGAGTATGCAGTAATATCACTACCAATTCAAAGTTTTTGTGCACCAACATTTCATATTGGCAATCAATCCATAAATAGCATAAATCATGTTAACGAATCTTAAATGCACGATAAGTTTGATCCGTTACAACGGTACAATTGGCCCAAGATATTACCGATTTTCCAAAATCACCTGGTTCTGCTTTACCAGATGAAAATAAGCAGCATAAATCTTATACCCGATCAAGCATCATAAAATCAGTTCTTCGAGTTCTTTAATCAGTTCTGCTTCTTTCTTAATTTTATCCAATTGGTTAATTTCTAGTTGTTTACCCATCACTTGTTGTTCTTTAAGTTTAGATATTTGTTCTAATTTCTGCGATAAAAAATAAAAAATTAATAACATTTTTTTCTTGAATAAAAAAATAATAGAAGGGATTTCGTTTTTCTTACACTTTTAATTTTCTTAATTTTTTTATTTTTTTCAGGATCGTCGGTGAGATCAGGATTAACTGAAGAAGTAGGACTGTTAATCTTAGTGGTAATACTATTCATTTGACCATTGGCAGTCACATTAACACTTTGCGTTTGAGACGATGCTGCTTCTTGTTCTTTCTTAGCCTTTTTCGCTTCACGTTTTTTCTTAATCTTAAGGGCATTTTTCGACGGATTTGCTGAAAATTGTTAAAAGTGCATTAAGTACATAAAATATAAGTTTTATATAATTGTATATAAGTATAAATTTGTCCATTTTTGTTATTTTTAACCTTTTTTTTATTTTTACAGCCTAGTCAAGTTCTTTTTTCTAGAGTCTTATGCAGTTCTGCATTGTTACATGCAAGTACAACAGAGACCTACAGTTTATAATGGAATCCGAATTCCTTGAACTTTGATGTTATTAGACACTTGTAAGTAAATGCAGTGGTGTCCCAATGTCAGTTAACCATATTTTTATTATAAAAAATAAAAAATTAAATTTTTCAATATTATTTAATAATGATCTACCACGTATTGATCCGCAGTTTTGTTACACATGGTAATATAGCCTGGGGAGGTGCATACAAAAAAAAGGCTGATACAAAATTTACAAAATAGATTATTAAGAATAATAACCTGTAGAAACGTAAACACGCCTATCTCTCTAAATCAATCTCTCAATTTAAAATTATTAAAATTACTGTTTATATTCCAAAGTTTATAAAATTTACGTAAATTGATATAGTCTATTTAAGATTTAAACAAAAATTGTTTAAAAAATGATAATTACAAACACACAAGGTATTAAATATTATAGTATCATAGTTTTTAGTTTTACAAAAATTAGTACCAGATCTATGAACAGCTATATGTATATTTCTATAGGAATGCTGTTGTATCGGATATTATCGTACATCCTGATAATAGCTACATATAAATAAACAAATAAGTTTTTCTTACATTCAGTAGGTTTAGTGTCATCTTCTTCATCATGCAATTTAAAATTAAATTGTTGACCTCTTGCTGAAGGGGGTCGATATACTTGTTTAGAGGCTGATAAATGAATAAAATTATTATTAAATGAACTTTCTTTAAATATTATTTAAATTAACAAATTTGCAATATAATGTATGCTATATAATTATTCTATTCAATAAGTTTTTATTTACCTTGTGGCTGACTAGGTGCAATGCCTTCCACTGCTTTATAACTTATTGGTTTTTCCTTAAAAGTATTGAGTGGGAACTTTTGCCATAATACTTCCCATAATTCTTCTTGTTTATTCCAGGGTCGTTCATATAACAAAGTTCCAGTGTAATGAAAAATGTTGAACCTATGAATAATTTATAATAAAATTTGTGTCATAATAATTCATAATTTTATCTACTTATTAAAATTAAAATTATATAAACGTTTTATAATTCTTGAAATTAAAATGTAAATTAAAAGACTAACCCATTGCTCATTCTAAGTCTTGGTGCTGTTGTAGCTGTTACATAGTGTTCACCATCTGGAGACCATTCAAGCAGCGTAGTATCAGGAGCTTCAGATGTTGCAATGAGTTTTTTATTTGCTGTGTCCCACAATTCAATGCCCCCTCTCAAGTTTCCAAATCCGGTCAAAATTACAAGTGCACAGTGGTTAAGGAATAAATTGAAGTAAAATTTAAAGAGTTTTTAATACGATTAAAAAATAATTATAGACATAACTAAATATAACTTTGTAAAAAAAGGATATTGTTGCCATGAGGATTGAAATAAATGGCATTACGATGTTTGGTTCCAAATTCAAAAATAGCTTCACACTTCAGGTTGAATAGAGTTGCTTTTGATGGCATAAATCCATATATAACTAAGAATTCAGTATTTTTGGGAGACCATTGCACTGCATGAATCGGACCCTCTTTGCCTAAAAATTTTTCAAAAGAAACGTGTAAGTAGCTTTTTTAATAGAGTTAAGAGTTTATAACTGCAAGGAATTAATTTCTTACTTAGCATCACAAGTGCAGTTTGGCCTTTTATATCAAGATAATGTAAAGTTTGTTTTCCATAGTAAGAAGCACCAGTCTTGTCAACATCAGTACTAGTTAATAGCAGTACACTACTTCCTTGAGAATTCCAATAAAACTCAACTCTGTCATCCTATTAGAAAAAAAGGTCATTGGAAAATACACAATGATTTATTAAATGCAAATAAGGCGTAAAAAAATTACCTGAAAGAAACTTTTATTTGCTACTGGTTGACTTGCTTGAAACTTAGGATATTGAAATAATCTACCAAAAGATGGCTGACCAGATTTTCCTAAAATATTTTTAAAATTAAATATTAAACTCTATTTTGCTTTTATCATTATTTATCATATTTAATTCTTACCAGGCATATAACAAACAATATGATATGGAGCACCACCTGGAGCTATGCTAAACTTGGCAACCTTAGCTACATTTATCCTATGTAAAATAACATCAAAATTGGCATCCTCATATAGCACAACATCATTATTAACTAAAATTCCACATATTTTCTCATCACTTGACCACTGAGGCTCCCTAAAACATCATTTAAATATTAAGGAGGTTCTTTTTGCAAAATGAAAAACAATATTTTCAGATAAAAGTTCAATATTAAGTTATTAAACTATTTAATGACACCTGTAACAAAGATTGTCAACTAGATTGTCATTCATTTTTGCAATTTTAAATTTATGCAACGTTGCCAAATGTCACGCGAGTAAAAATAAAAATTTATTAAATAAATCAATAATATTTTTAAATAAATAAATTATTGTTAAAGTTCTGACAATGTAAATGTTTGTTTAAAAATTAATTATTTAAGGTTTGTACTAAAATATTCATCTGTTTAAAAATATCGCTTGCACTCGCTGCTACAACTAGCAGAGTACCAAAAAACTCTTCTTAAACATTAACAATAACAATTTTTATGCAGCCGAATCATATTGAAGATTAAATTACATTATAATGAGAAAAAGCTTTACCAGTCAGTTTGTTTCCTGTGAACAAAACTTTTCACTAAATCTCCAGTTTTTGGATTCCATAAGTGAAGATTAGGACCTCCTTGAGGATTTGCTTGAGATACTTTAAAAACAATTTCTTTTATTTGTAACTAATAGATTATATAATAAAAATAGTCTAAAAGTATTTTACATACCTATGAATGGTTCCCATGTCATGAGATACGTATCCTGAGGTGAAAATTGAAGTGCCTGCACTTTTGACCTACTAATTTCAGCAAGAAGCTGCCATGTCTCACATGATACAATCTTGATTGAAAGCCCATTGATCCATGCAAAGTATTTGCCCATGGGGCTAAAAGCCATAGCTTTACACGATTTGCTATCATCTTTAATAAATGCTGAGACTGGCTCATAAGTTGGTGGACCCTGCGATATACTTATGCCAGTTGAACCTCTAACTGTAAATAGAAACAATTTTATTTCATTTTTATTCTTATAACCCTAAAGTACTTTTTCTACTGTTTGCAATGCTTTAAAGGCAAATTCTCAGTACACATATGTTATTATGCATTGACATTATCTCTCATAAGTGCAGAATGAACATTTGGGTCGATTTTGCTGCATTTAAAATACATTTGGTTCTGCCAGACTAATATTTTTCAAAGTTTAATCAGCGATATCTCAAGTAGGCGTACAACTGAAAATAATCATTTGCCGCAAATGTTCTCTCGTAAGCGTAATTTGATCTTTTATCGGCAATTCGAATTAGTGCATGATAAATGTTTTTACAGTCAGTCAATGTCGGTCAGTCCAGATTGTGCGAGGTCGAAGTACGCCAAGCTAGCGAAAGTGAGCCGAATATTTCATAAATTTTTTCAATCCAAGTGTCAAGTTTGATAATCAATTAAACAAGTTAAATGGTATTTAGGAATAAAATTAAAATTGCTTACTAGCCACGCAGGGGACGGTTAACGCCATTTTATCCTCTCTGTAGTTACCATGTGGTGTGCGTTTTAACTATCGATAAGAATCGATCCCCGACTTAACTCCATCAAGCGATCAAACAAGGAGTCAAGATCGAACCTACCTCGACATAACCTCTAAACTAACCTGACCTATATGTTTATCAAGAGAAAATTCATAATCGATTATTCATTTCTCGCGTATGCGCTCGCCTGCATACGAGCGTACACATGATTACTGTATTGCATTATTTTGGTGCCAAAAACAGTAAATCGTGGTATGGCCACCTCATACTTTAGGTAATTTTCGATAGATAATTATAGCTTAGAAGTAGGAATTTATTATAACGTTTTTATTTTATTTAGAGAATAAAAATTTGGTTAAGTAGTCATGACTGTTTATTTCTGGAATGTGAGAAAGAATTTTTTTTTCGTTATCTTTTATTTTCGATCTATTTTTCTTTTTTTTTGTATTGTTATTATTATTATTATTACATATTATATATTATATACTACCTTAACTCTATTTAAAAATAATTCTATTCTAAAATTTTATTCTAAAATTTATGATTATTAAACTGATTTGTTTTGAAATTAAAGTTTTAATGAAAGTGGTTTTTTTTAGTAATGTGGATGAATATGGATTTGAAAGGCCGCAAAATTTTAATTATGAAACTTATGAAGAGTTCATGTCTGAATACTTAAAAGTACTTGCTAAGAGGGCAAAAAAATGGGCTGAAGTGATAGGAGAAGGTAGATCATTGCAACGCAGTATTACTATAAAACGTTACGTCCGAAAAGGTATTCCTGGAGAACACAGAGGCTTGGTAAATGCTATAATTTATTATAAAATTAATGTATTAAGAGAAATATTTTGCATCCTTTATATTATTTTTTATATAGGTATGGCTTTCTGTAAGTGGTGCAGAAGAATTAAAAATTAAAGCTCCAGGATTATATCAGCAACTATTAAAAGGTCCACATGATCCTCAAATTACAGAGATTATAAAAACAGATCTTCCGAGAACTTTTCCTGATAACATATTTTTTAATAATACAGACCGTCATCAACATCAATTATACAATATTTTATTAGCCTTTGCACATCAAAACAAAGAAGTTGGATATTGTCAAGTAAATATTACTTTTTCTAATTTTACAGATTAAATTCATTTTTCATTGTTATAAACAAAATCACTTTTAGGGTTTAAATTATATAGCAGGTTTATTATTATTAGTTACAAAAAATGAAGAAACAGCATTTTGGTTAATAAAAGTATTGATAGAAAAAATTTTACCAGAGTATTATACCCCAACTATGAGAGGATTGCTTATAGATATTGATGTTTTAGCAGAACTAGTCAGGTAAAAAACGTTATAAAATATAAATCATTTTATTTTCTGAAAATGAAAATTTTAACTATTAAAAAAATATGCTATCAGGATCAAAATGCCAGATGTGTATCAACATGTAACAAATATGGGGTTACCTTGGGCAGTAATTACTACAAAGTGGTTTATTTGTCTGTTTGCAGAAGTTTTACCAACAGAGGTAAAATATTTATTTATTTATTTATTTAATTCAGTCTCAATACAAAATGTATAATACAATTCAAAACAATATTACAGTATTACAGTAACAGTAATTATTTTTTATTTATTCAAAACAAATTTTTTTAGACAACTTTAAGAATATGGGATTGCCTTTTTTACGAAGGCAGCAAAATTGTGTTCAGAGTGGCACTAACTCTAATTAAACGAAATAGAGAAAATTTATTGGCATGCCAAGACTTTACTAAACTAGCACAATGTTTTAAAGATATTACCAAGGACAGTATTGTTCTTAAGTGCCATGACTTTATGCAGGTTTGTATAGAAATGAATTAATAATTTTAGTATAAATAAACTAGCTATTTAAATTTTTTTTAACATTTTCAGAGTATATTTAAAGTTCCTGGCTCTTTACCTAGTAGTATGATATTAAAATTAAGAATCAAAGTTGAACAACGCCATAAAGATCAACAAAGTGCTAAAGCAGAACGGTAGTACTAGTCTTAAAAATGTTCTCCACTGACAGACTCTAGTCAATGTGGATGACCAACTTGTTCTATTTGTCCAACAACTATCCAATATGTATAGTTTGTACAGTTTTACTGTGTTTCCTGTTTTTGTGATACAGTAATATGTTTACTGATATTGTATAAATTTAGCAAAGAAGACTACAAAAACTTGCAGCGTTAGTTCAAATAAGTCTTTCAATTATATTGTTATTATTATATTGTTGTATACAGTAATTTTAATGTACATATTTAAAACTTTTACTTGAAATTTGATATTAAGAGATGTAAATCGCAGGATCGATAACTTATTATTCTCTGCTACTTATTGCTGTCTTGTAATATAGACTCTTTACAAATTTACACTTATAAATTTTAATTTGTTTTTAAATTCATTTAACACCTTAAATGTTTGGAGAAATGTAGTTACTACTACGTTAAAAAGGATGTGCATCGAATTTATATTTATAATTAAAATTTAATTATGTGAACAAAGATGATATAAAAAATAAGAAAAGTTTTCTTTTTCAACATTATACTTAATAAACTTATATACATAAATCACTATTCATAATTATATACATAATATACTATTTACAAATTTTATTTTATAAATTTTTATGTTTATGTTTATAATTAAACATCATTTACGGCCAATAAATTTTGTTTTCTTTTTACATAACGAATTTATAAATGTAGTTTAGACCAAAATAATTATTTTTCTAAAAGATCCTTTGCTTCGTTAATTTTGGCTGCTATGTAAGGTGAACCTCCCCGATCAGGATGATTTGCAGACATAACTTTTTTAAATTGCTCTTTTACTTTTGCTTTGGGTGCTGTAGGTGAAACTCCTAAAATAAGAGCTGCTTCTCGTCGAGTCATTTTTTGTTCAAAGCCTCCTTTATAATATTTACTGTTTGCTAAAGTCTGAAAATCATTAAAAATTAATTTTGTCATTCATATTTTGTATATCAAATTTTTTTGTTAAATTTTACCTGCGAATCTAGCTTTGGCATGTTCTTTACAGCTTCAGACATTTTTTGAGATAAATTTGGCATTTGCTTTAGAATATAACGACCTGCAAAGCCTGCAGCAGCAAGTCCCAAACCAGCAATTATTGCTGACGTCTAAAAAAATATATAAAAATTATTAAAATTACTTTTTAATGTGTAATACTTGTTTATAGTGATTAAAAAAATTATTCAGCTAAAAGAACGATTATGACATTTTTTAATTAACAATAAAATAGATATTAGTGAAATTCGTATCTAATATTTTTTTAAAATTTACCATAAACCTTTTTAGTGAATGGTCCTAACATTGCATCATGTATAGGTTATATTTCGAAATGTAGAAAATTAATATCTTTTTTGTAATTTAATAAATGATTGTGAAAATGCCAGCTTTCGTAAACTTAAATGTTTCAAAGTCATCAAACAAATGAAAATGATTAAAAATAATTACCATCTTTTATTTTTAAAGTTCAAGCACTTGTAGGGTTGCAGGTATATTCGAATTAATTAAACAAATAACAGTTAACTTAGCCGCATCTAACCTTGTACATGTACAGCTTTAAAAAGCACATGTAAATAGGTATATTGAATCGAAGCACTAATTCCTAGAATCCAGCTACTAGATGCACGCGATTATTTAAATGCCCAACTTCCGACCTCTAGTGACTAAATTTAACACTGTTTAAAGTTGTATAAAAAACCAAAATAAACCTAGCCCAAAGTAAATGCAAGTATAAAATAAATAATGATTAAAAAAAATAGTTAACTCAAATTATAGTGGTTTGTTGACATGATTGTTTGAAATAATTAATTATTGTTTTCGAATTAGAATTTGCAATCTCAAGCTTTACAGTAACCTTTGCGCCCTCTAGAATCAGTAAATCGCTTGTAAATCGATGTCCACGCACGCGCAGTTCTCGGCAGTTGCTACTTCTGCCAGTTCAGTTGTGTATGGTTGGTTGCGTTGCATGCTTTGCAGTTTTGCACAGTACAATCCACGGCAGGGTTGTTTGTTGGGCTGCAGCGTCATAAGTTTGCATGCATCAATGGTGATAAACATATACTAATGGTGTCGTGTATCTTTTTAAGTGTATAAATGTGTAACACTAATTTTTCTGAAAAATCTGTTTCACGTGAAGATTTAATTTTAAATTAAATTAAAATTCGAGGAATAAAAATTTTCAATTATTCTCTGAAAAATTGAAACCCCAAAATGGGAGGTGGAGATTTGGTAAATTAACAATTATTATTTACTACTTTTCTTCTAAAAATTAATTATAAAATTATCTTAACGAAATTTAAAACTTCTTTAATTATTTTATTGATTTCTTGAAATTAAAAAGAGGTTTTCTTTTGAAAATGTTCTGTATAGGTTAATTATTGAACCATGGTCAATAAACAATATTTTTTTTTTATTTAGTTATTTAATGCCGTATACCCCTTTCTAATAATAATATTAATGAAACGAATTCCAAGTTTTTTGCATTAAATTCATTTTTTAATTAAAATCATATTAATACTTCTAATTTAAAATTAAATCAGTTAATTTTTATTTATACACATTCTATAGAATTTGAAAAAATCATGGCATCCATCTACCATGAAGAATATGGAAAAAGTATGGAAAGCAGAACAACAAGACACTCAAGAAAAAAAAAGAATAGCAGAATTAAAGAAAGAAATAGCAATGGAGCGAGATCGAGAAGAATTGAAAGCTTATGCTATGGCCCAAGGGGTTATAGAAAAAAAAGAAGATAAAAAATTAGAATGGATGTACAAGGGACCAAATGATGAGTTAAATCGAGAAGATTATTTATTGGGACGTAAAATTGATAAACAATTTGAAAAAATGGTCCAAGCAGAAAAAGAAGTAGAGCAAAATAAAACACCAATTGTAAAAAATCATGTTGAACACGGTAAACATCCAATGTTTTCATTTCGTAGAAAAAATATGTATCCATTATTTTGAACGCTATTAATATTGGAATTATTTATTTTTCCAGAGTGCATCCCTCCATCTTTGAGATTCTTTTCAGGTGATGAACAAGTAGATTTGGCTAGAAAATTACAAGAAGATCCTCTATATGCAATTAAAAAAAAAGAAGTAGAGACCAGAGCTCAGTTGTTGAAAAATCCTGTTAAACTAAAACAGATACAACAGCTGGTAAATGTTTTCATAAATTTAAATGTCATATCTTATAAAAACTATACTTTGTATAAATAATTAATTTTATATTTTATTATTCTATAGGTTGCACTAGCAAGTAGTTCAAAAGAAGAGAAAATGAAAAAACAAAAAAAAAAGAGAAAACATTCTAGTGATTCTGAGGACGATCTTGATGCTCTTTTAGCTGAAAAGTATAAGAAATTGAAAGGAGCAATTACTGAAAAAGATCTATTAAAAAGTGTTAAAAATCATAAAAAAAGTAAAAAATCAAAAAAACATAAGAAAAAAGCAAAAGATAGTAGTAGTGATAGTGATGATAGTTCAGATGACGATTCAAGAAGGAGTCATGAGAAACATTCAACTAGAAATTATGGATTAATGGTATATATATTATATTCATGTAATTTCATATATAATTAATACATAATATATTTTATTTATCTATATATAATGTTGGTGAAATTTGAAAATTAAAGATTTTTTTTTTTAGAAAGCAGATGGAACTAAGATTCATTTATCCAAAAAAGAATCATCATCTTTAGAATCCAAAAAAGCATTACATCTCACAAAAAAAGAAGAGAAAAAATGGGAGCCACCTAAAAGGAATAAACTTACAGAAGAAGAAAAAGAGCAACGAAGACGAGAGATGTTGAATAATGCAGTTTGGCGAGATAAGGAGCGAGAAAAAAATCTAAAAAGACACGAAGAGCAGGAAAAGAAATTTCAAAAAGAGAAGAAATCCTTTGATAAAACATTCGCACAGTAAGTTCTATTATAAATTTTCTTAATTATTTTTTATAAATTAAAAGGTTTTTTAATAAACTATTATCTAGAAAAATAAATTTTTTCTTGAATTAATATATTTTTAATTTTTTTTAGGAAACATTTAGCTCTAGCTGCTGATAAAGAAACAGTGGCTTCAAGAATAAAATCTAATGTTAACAATATTCAACGACATAAACATTCTATGGATTCAAATTTTGCGAGGAGATAATGTAAATGTTTTTTTACTTAACTAAAGTAAAGAATTGTACAGTAAAGATGTATATTTTTATATCTGTTTGTGCATCTACTTTGTAAAAAAATATAAATATAATATACGTATATATAATAGGTGTATATAATAAATTGCGGTTTTTTATAAGTAAATTTTATTTAAAATAAAAGTTCACATTATAACAACACACGCCGAGTATTTACATTTTTCTATCACACTTCAATTGTATTTTTTTTAATATCGTCTATGAAATCTTGCACAACTCATTTGTTTCTAAAGCGTCATGACTTTCTGCAATATTTGTAACGCAGTCGCCTGTGAGAACATTATTTACTATAGCTCTAGCTAAACAACTTGTTGTAAGAGAATAACTAGCAGAGAAGAAGGGGGTCATATCAGTTGTTTTTTCTAACTTATGATCCTAAAATAATATTGTTTATCAAATTTTAATTTTTTAAAATTATTAATATTGCAATTTAATAATAAAATAAAAATTACTAAGTACAACTTTACCTTACAAAATATAACAAAAGCATCATCAACTAACTTATTTAAATCTAATTGCCTTTGAAAAGTTAATTCAGGATTTCTTAATAAAATGGTTGACACAATATTTAAAAGCTATTAAAAATGAAATAAATATTAGTAACAATCATTTAAATTATTATATCATTCAACTAATTAAATATTTACTTCAATAACTATTTGGCGATATTCTGGAAGATGTATATGATGTAAAATGGATTCAACAAGCAGAGCGAATGTAAGTTCTGATCGAGTAATATTTGATAAAGTTGGTTGTTGAGGTACTTCGCGACCATTTACAGAAATGCCACCTGGGAATCTTTCAAGTACTTCCCACACTTGATTATAAAAGTGAGCTGGTACTCTACAGAGACTTCCTTCAATTTTTCTTCTTCCAAGAATTGACAAACTATTTAAAAAAATTAATAGTTACAAGTAAAAAATAATAATTAAGAGTATGAAGCAATTAATTAATTTAAATGATCAATGAATAGCATACTTTTCTTCAACGGCCCAGTCTTTTACAGTCAATACTTTTATAAGAAGTTGACGAACTTCATAAGGACTGTAATTTTCGATTGGTTTCGAAGTTTTTCCAAAAATTTGCAAATATAAATTCATTGCCTCCAGGACCCATCTAAAGTGTACAAAATTACATAATTTCTACTGGTTTAAGTTTCTTATAAAATAGTAAAGAAATTCTTCCTTACCCAATCCGAATTTTTAGAATTCCCTTGAACATTTCTGGATTAGTTCCAATAAGTCGCCCACAATATAATAGTACTTCTTGTTGTAGTACAGCGTGAACAACATTATGAGGCTGGATAGTAGAGTACATAACTGATTGGATTTCAGCAGGTGTCATAGGTTTATCAAAAACAGTCTCTTGGTGCCCAATAACACCAACAGTTATCTATGAACATCGAAATTAAAAAAAATTTATTTCATAATAAAACGTTAAATTTAATCAATGGTTTTTTTAAATTTTCTATTTACTTGTTTGCCTTTAACAAGAACACCTGTTATGAAAGGACTGATACTGTCAACAGTGTGATTCAGCAAACTACTACAGTAACGCACCGCCATCCAATAGCGAAGACTTCCTGCTTGTTGGTACAATGATCTTAAAATATCTAGAACTAAAATAAAATTTTAATTATTATAATTAAATGTTTAAAAATTAATTATAATTTTCAATAGAAATTTGTAATCAAAGTACCTGTTGAACCATTGATTTCATAATTTGGACCTTCCCGTTGCAGTAGAATGCCGTATAATTGACATTTAGCATATAAACCTGCAGATCCTCGAATGGCACTTAATATATTTGGATTAGATTCATTTTTAAAACTCTAAAATTTAAATTGATTAGGCAAATAATATTAATTGTGTTAATACTAATAGTATCATTAATAATATAATTAGTAGAAGATACAATATAAAAATGATTAATAAATGAATCATATACCGAAAAATCTTTTACATCTTCATCATAAGATAACGCTTTTGGCACGTCTGTCAAACTTTGGTAGCCTATATAATCATGTTCTAATTGTTTAAATTGCGATAATTCCAAATCTGTTTCCATTGTATTTATGAAATCCAAATGCTCTTTAAAAATTAAAATATAATGTACAAGAAATTTTTTCAAAGAAAATAACACTTTTATTTTTATGGTCAATGTAAAATACCTATACAAGATGATGATATTAAATTTTGAAGTCTACCAATTCTTACTTTAGTACCGTCACAATATCCTTTTTTTAACATTGCAAATAAATCCAACATTTCTTTAAATTGTGGATCCCTAAAATAAAAATCAATTTTATTTCATTAAAAAAAATCGCATTTAGTGTGTTAAAATTTACCTCATGTGTTCTTCACGAATTAATAGACAAACAGTAGGTCTTCCTGATAGTCTCCAGTACTTTCCAACAAACTGCAGTTCTGTTTTGATATCATCAATAAGAAGAGCCATATCACGATATAAATAAAATTCGGAAACTTCGAATATCAAAGGGTAACAGAGAACGGTCATACCACATACTCTGTAAATCTAAAATTATAAAAGTCATTAGTATACATTGCATATTTAAATAAGAATTTTTTACCTTACTAGTACCCAAAGATCCAATTGGTCTTACAGGTCTACCTTCAAGACCTAATTTGCTATTTACACCAAGGCACTGGTAAACTTTGACTAATTGAGTGGATGAAAGAATCTGCACTGGTTCTACTTCATGTGGTGTCTGAGTTTGAATTCCATATGTAGCCATCATTGCTTGTAATCTCATTGATTCAGCAATTAAAACTATTTGTACTACCAGATCAGTGTGAGTTCCCTATAAAAAAATAAAAAATGTTTTAATGCTGTAAGATTAATTATACTACATTCCTTTAGAACATGCTTCATAGTGGTGCATTTAGCAGATGTAAGCATTGAGTGATTTAAGAAAGATTCATAAATTCTTTATTGAATTACAAAATTCTTTTACAATTGTCAAAGAATAGATATAAATGTAAAAGAAGTCCTAGAATTATACTCCACATTTAAAATTTACAATTCTATTTTTCAATTTTTAGTAACATATAAAAAAATCAACTTTAAATAATATAAAATAGATGAATAAAAAGCCAATATATTCTTAATAAGACATCGATTAAGATGCAAAAAAAGCTTTTCTACAACATTTTAGCATGCAAAAAAAAACAAAATATAACTAAAATATAACTAAAAATAAAAACTTGAACATAATTTTGTCATACACTACCAAATAAAAATTTTTTTTTTAAGAAAAATAGCTTTTCCAATTTAAACTTTCTTATGATAATAAAAATTTTGTAAAGTAATGCATGTTATTTACAAAAATATAAATAAATCAATATGAATGCCTACAAATAATAAAAATCTGCTTGTGCCTATATTACACATTTTGAGTGGTTTCACGTATATTTATAGCAGGCAACATGTCGAAATATTACTTACACTGCTTGGTTTTGCCTGTATAAAACGCAAGAAAAAAAACATTACTAAAAATAATAATTTTGATACAATTTTAAAAATGAAGATTAAATTTTAAGTGCTTTTTGTCATTTTAAGAATGTGATTCAGAATGTATTCAAATTACTTTTAAACTCTTTATTAGCAGTTTCAATACCTGAAAAGCTGAATATCGCCCTGCTTTCCTAGGTCTGTTGTAGGAAGGCAAATACCGGCGGATTGGATCTAATTCATTGATGTGCAATAAACTGGCGGTTAATAATTGTGCTATAACAAACATTGCTTGATTCCATAAATATATAGGAGAATGATCTTCTCCTCCTCTCTGTCCTCTGCCAATTTCACTTGCAATTTTTATTGTACTTCCTGGTTCACTTTTTTCAAGTTCAACACTCTCTTCAGGAACATAGTAATACATTGGCACTACTGGGTCTAAAATTATTTAAAAATAAAAATTTTATTTATGAACTAAACCACTGTAAACTGTTTACATAAATATTTACCTCCATGCATATCTTTAGATAATCTAGTTTTAAGTAAATTTTGATACTCTTCTATTTGTTCTGGCAATGAATTAAAAACTCCATCTATTATCATAAAAATGTAAAATATAGGCCACTCGCATTCAATATTATCAAATTCCTGTAAGTCAATAATTTTTCAATTATTTATAATTAAATTAATTTGACCATTTTTATAGCCAATAAAAATTACTTTAATTTCTCCAGGTTTATAATAGCGTTTTTCTGCATCTTCTAAAACAGTTTTGTAACCATCTCTGCCAAATCGCTTAAAACCATAATTTCCTTTTAATCTTCTTATAATATTAGCTTTTGTTTCATTGTACAAAACTTCTTCATGGGTTGAAAAGGCAGGAAATGAGATAGTTGGTAGCAAAGCAGCATCAACACTCTACAAAGTAAAAATGTTGTTAATTTTATTTGATAAAAAATTATCTCTTAAAGTCTATTTTACTTTAGAACTGGATTCCCTTGGAAGCATTGTTTCAAAAATACTGCGATTTCGATTATGAGCATCTATATCAACGTATATAACTGACCAAGATGCTCCTTTTTCTCCAAAAAGATTGCATCCATTAATAGCCTCAAGTGCACTTTTTGCCATACCAATTGAACTGGCATGGATTTCTGGTGTACCATCATTGTAACGACTTCCTTTTTCCCACATTCCATAATCAGGTGTACGATATGCTCTTTCAACATAGTAAACAAGATTTTGTACAAAAGCTACTTCATCTTGAGTATAAATAATTTGAAGTCCAGAATTAATCATTTGTACCAAAAAAATAAGATACAATGATACCACATCAATCTAAAAAAATAACAATTATTAATTTATATGATTTAAAATTTAATATATTTTCATATATTACTTGTAAATGATTATATTCTTCATCCTTGAAAATTTCATCTCCAGTATCTAAATGAAATTTGCAATGAAGAGCAAAACGATTACACTGATTTTTCTTGAACAATTCTACTC
Organism: Ormyrus nitidulus; assembly: GCA_900474335.1. Lineage (NCBI taxonomy): Eukaryota > Metazoa > Arthropoda > Insecta > Hymenoptera > Ormyridae > Ormyrus > Ormyrus nitidulus. Next base: position 16,440 of record UCOL01000155.1, on the reverse strand, counting down.
TGTACGATTGTTTCATCCAGCATTCCAAAATTCCTCGCATACATTTTATTGCTGATTGTCCTAGCTCATACGATTTTCCTCTATCATCATCTATTCGTCTGCAAAATTTTAGATAAAATAATACTCTGCAAATTTGATAAAAGAAAGTAAATTCTTTATTAATACCTATAGGCTTGGAATAAACTCCATACTGCAGCAGCACAATATATACTTTCTCTAACACTACCAACTTTCTTGTCACTTGAAATTTGTGGAAAAAGACCTGTTATACAACTTTGATAATGAAGAATCTGTCTTTTGACTGCAAAATATTTGATGGACTAAATTTAAAAAATTCATCATAATTAAATAAGTAGTTATCCCAAGTCTTACCAATTCCATAATAAATATCCAATTGTCTGACAGTATCTTCATAATTAGAAATTTTCAAAAACATGTCAATATCAAAATCGATAATGCTACCTTGCCTGACATTTCTAAAAGGTGGAGGAGCCCTGAAACATTAAAACAAACATGGTAATATCTACAAATACAGATTTTTATCTACAAAGATAAATTCAAACTTGATATAGCACTTCTCACCTCATAGGAAGAGGAGTACCAGCTGCAACAGCAGCCATTTTTTACTAATGCTTTTTTGATATATTAATAAATTAATATTTATATCAAATTCTAATGAACAATAAAAAACGATAGAGGTCAAACCAAAATAACCTCCACCTATGTGATAAAGTTCATATTTACAGATTCTTAAATTTCCATTTAACAACAATAAAACTTCAAAACAAACTTCTGTCCCTTAACTAACAATTAACAACTAATCAAAGGTGACATTTACTACAGTTAGAAGTTTATAATGCGCACTTGCATATACATATCTTCAAACTTATTTTTATTTACAACACAGTGGTGTCAAATTTATAGCAGTAAACACTAGAAGAAACGAGGTTACATAAGAATGCTGTGAAGCTAATTTGCAGTTCATTCATGATTCAGGCTTGGTCTGCGTTAGCGCGATCATTTTTAAAAACGTTGATGTTAACAAATTTGTTCCAAATTATTTTTACGATTTAAAAATTATATAATAAGTCTTTTAAAATAATTAAATTTTTTTACTTATCCAACGATTGTTATCTATATTAAAACTGCTATTTTTAATTATATTTAAAACTTGTACTCATGAAAAAATAATATTTAACTTTATTATAATTCGATTAAAAACATTAATAAAATAAATATACATAATCTTCAACGTGTTTAATAAAAACATGATACTTATTTTCAAATAACTTGATCATAGTTTTGCAGAACTGACACAAAAATATCCTCAAATTTCCCTAGTCGAGGTAAATAACAGGATAGAAGAGAGAGGAAGAGAACTTTTAGTTCATGATTTGGTGAAGTGGCACTTGTAGACATGCAGATTGAAGACGTGACATAACCTTTACACTTCTGTCAAAAGTTTCGTAGATTTTTTATAAAAACATAATGTAAATAATAGTTACCACTTTTGCAAACTTTGGAAGTTTTTGAGAATCGTATCATCAGTAAAAGTACTTTAAAAATGGACAAAGAGAGAATTTTAGCAGCCAGAAAAATTGTACAGTATTGTTGCATATTTATATTTATGCTTATATTGCTGTTGTAATTTAATTACACGATTTGGGCATTTTAAAATTGCAGTTTTAACATTTTTTCATGCTTTTTCAGCTGAAAGAATTTCAAAAGAAACAAAAAGAACAAATGCAAAAAAATGCACGCCCTGACCTACACAATGATGATGAGGTACTTATTGAATATAAATGCATTATTTTATTTTGTTTATTTAGCCACAAAGTAAACGAACAATTTTTCTTATTTGCATCATTCTTATAGAAATCTGGTGGTACTGCTTCCCCTGAAACTCACCAAGATGCTTATCAATACTTTCAACAACATTCAGAAATAACAGAAAATAATGGAATTGCTGGATTAGATATAAGGCATGTAAATATATCTCCCAATTTGTTTCAAAATCCAGAATATGTTAATAACATTACAACATCTAGTTTATCCCAAGAAACTCCAAGTATTCAAACTGTACATTTAGATCACGAATCTACAAATGGCATTGTAGAAATTCCATCATATAACAGTTTTACTTCAGAGCATAATCAAACAGAAAATAATTCTACTATATCTGCTCAAAATTTGTTTGAAAATGTTGAGCATGCCAATTATTTTCATAATATTCCTACTCAGCAATTTGATTATTCAAATTCAGAATTTAATGTGCCTAACAGTAATATAACAAACTCATTGCAAAAGGAACATCTTTTGCAAATGGCAAATGCAGTTGCAAATGTTTTAGTTGATGATAAAGGTTTGGATGAATCAGCATTAAACAATTGTGATTTGGAGCAAAGAAATCAGTTTTTAAGTTCTTGTTTGGAAGAGCAAAAAAAAGTTGTAAATGAGTTACATATCCAAGTTAGTCAATGTGTAAGTAATTTTTTATTCTTTAAAATGTTTTAAGGTGATATGAAAAAATAAAGTTTACTTTTAATATTAAGACAAGCAGAATATCAGAATTGGAAGCTATAATTGCCACCAAAGATGCAGAATTCGAAGGAAGACTTGTGAGAGAACTAAACCCTTTAAAAGAACAAGTTCAGTTAGATGCTCAAACAATAGGTATTCTAGTAGGAGAAAAAGCTGAATTAACTGCCACTAATTCTCAAAGCCAATCAACAATAAAACAAAAGACAGGTACATTTTATAGTAAAATCTTTTTATTAAGTTCTTGAGTTTTTGCACTTAATTTTTTATCGTAACGTTAATATCGTAATTCGATAAAATATTTATTTATTTATTTATTAGAAAAAAGGGCATATAGCCCAGTATACAAAATATACATAATTAATATAAAATATTTTTATTTTTAAAATCTTAGAAGAAGTAATTGAACTGTCAGGAAAATTAAAGACTTCGCAACAACAAGTGACTGATTTAGAAAGAGAATTAACATCTTTTAAAATAAATATGGAAGAATTTTCAAAAAATTATCAAGAATTGCAAAGAAATTACGAAGAAATTGTTGAAAACTCAGCAAAAATAAAGTATGTAAAATTTTAATTTAAATAACTCCTGTTGAGAGTTTTATATCTCATAAAATTGATTTTAATCGTTTTTTAGAAAAGAGTATGAGGATTTAGAATTGGAAACGTCCGAATTGCGTCAAAAGCTTAATTATAAAAATACGGAACTGTCAAGTTTGCAGCAGGAACTGCAAGAAAAAATAGCACTTTTATCTTTAAGCGAACTTAGAATACAACAAGTAAGTTATATTAAAATTTCCGAACAACTTCTAAAGAAAGAAAGTTTTTTTTAATTAAAACATATTACAGTTAACCAACTCTCCACATGAAATGAATTCACTTGAATCTCAACATCATACCACGAAAGTACTTGAACGACAATTATCACAAATGAAAGAAGCACTCGAAAGTGTAAGCGGCGAAAAAGACGAGGTCATTAAAAAATATCAAAGTTACGTGCAACAATTAGATGAACGACATTCAAAGCTTGTGACTGAGGTTTGTAAATAATTAAGTCAATTTGTAAGTTGAATTCATGTAATAATAAAAAAAATTCGAAAATTCTTATTTTTACAGCTTGAAACATCGAAAAAAATTATTGTTGAATCTGAAATACGCGAACAAAGCTATATTCAAAGATTATCTGAATTAGAACAACAACTTCAAAAAGAAAAAGCAAAAACCGTGAAACCTGTAGAAGATCAATCTGAAAAGATTGAAATATTAACGAAAAGTATGGACAACATGGTTTTGGAACAAGAAAATTTGCAATCATTGTTGAATGAAAGAGTATGTTAAATTTAATTACAATTTTTATTCGTATATATATTTAGTAAATTAATGAATTTTTATGATTTTTATGATTCAGGACAATGAAATTGATTCGTTAAAAAAAGAATTAAGCGAACTTCAAAATATTAGAGAGCAAAGTTTAGAAGCTAAGACATTAGCTACAGCTTTACAAAGCGAACAGCTTGGAGCTTCGCGAGCGATTTCACAAAATCAACAACTTAAAACGCAACTTGATGAAATGCACGATGCTTTTATTGCACTAGTACGTAAATATTTTATTATTTAAAGTTGTTTCTTTAATATTATTTATTTTTTTTTAAGCACTTTTAAACTAAACTAAAATTTATTTTTAGAGTAACACAAAGCTAGATTTAACCGAACAGTTACAAGCTGAACGTTGTATTGGTAAAAAATTAAATATGCAACTTAATGAAATAGAGCAACAATTAGAAGAATTAAAAGAACAATTAGCCAAAAAAGAAGCCACTCTAGCTGAACTTGAGAAAGAAAAATTACATGCAGCGCAAATTGAAGATCAAATTCAACATTACCAAGCTCAATCGCATAGCGCGAGTACGTTGCAGCAAGAGCTTCAAAAATCTTTGGTAAGAATGTTGTAAAAGTATAGATATTTAAAACTTAATGTTTTTTATGAAAGTTATTGTATTTTTTAATTTTCGTAGGCTACAATTGAGACTCTAAAAAAAGAGAATCAACTTTTACAGTCAAAACTTGATGCAGTGCTGTATAGTAGTAGCACAAATAACGAGGAAACAAGTTCTAAGACCACGCCAGTTGATAATAGTATTGGAATTAATAGCCTAAATACCGAAGAAAAAATTGAAAATATTATTATCGAAAACAACAATTCAGAAAAACAATTATCTACTGACGTTAATTCAGAAAAACAATTTGTTACTGAAGATATATTAGATAAACAATCTAATACTGAAGATAATTTAGAAAAACAATCTGTGATATTACCTGAAAGCAGTTCTGTACCTAGTATTCCAGAACCAATTAAAAAACTTGAAAGTAGATTTAAAGAAACGATGGAAAGAGTAGCTGAGCTTACGGACGAAAAGCAACGACTCGAACACCTCGTTTTGCAATTACAAGGAGAAACGGAGACAATAGGTAATTTTTGGCATTTAAAGTAATTAATATTTTTATTAATAGTAAAATATATTATGTTTGAACTTTCTTTTTAGGAGAATATGTAACTTTGTATCAACATCAACGTTCTATTCTTCAAGAAAAGGCCAAAGAACGGGAGGTCGCATTCCGACAACTTATAGAGCAAAGGAATCAACAGCAAGAACAATTACATAAACTAAAAGTACTTGTTGCAGATTTATTGACATCTAAAAATTACAGTGGAACTATAACCACAGCCACAGCTGCTGAAGAAAATCTGCAATGCACCGATAATACTGGTAAGTGATTGAAAAAACATTGCGTTCATTAAGAAGTTCTTAACATTATTTAATATTATCAGGTGAAGTTGTGAGTAATAACGTTGAAGTAATTGATGGATATGTAAATAAATTAGAAGAAATGAGTCAACAAACAGACAAAACAAAGTCCCAAATATTGGATCTTTTGACAGAAATTAAGGATTGTAATGACTCGTGTATTTTGGAACCAAATTTTCATCCTTGCCCTTGGTGCTCTGGTAAACTGATAACAGTCTAGCGATTAGCAAAACATCAGTACTGTTCTAATATTTATAAGGAATTTGTTATTAAATGTATTATACAAATCTTGTACGAAAACGCCAAGAGTATTGTAATAATTGTATATAGGTGCAAAAGTTTTTTAAAATTCTTTCTGCATCATCTTTTGATGATTGATGTGCAATTAAGCATGCGGCAATGTATTTCGAAAAATTGGCTTGTAACCAATTTATCGGTAGAAATTGTTCTTAGGAAGAAATATTCTTGATATATGTAGTGTCACGTATCATTGCATTTTCTTATTTTTAACGATAAAATCTAGGCACATTCATGAAAATATTTATAAAATGAGTAATTTAGTGGAAAAAGCTTTGTATAAACTAATAATATTGTCAGTAAAATATTCTAATATATTTTATTCAAAAGAATGAATTTTATATTTTTCGTATACCTGTAATGATTAGTAAGTAAAAATAGGTAAAATAAGTACACGAAAAATTAATGCTTTATAAAGTATAAAATTTATTTTCGAGTATAATCACTTTTTTACAAATCAGACTCTTCAACAAATATTTTGTACAAATTACTAATTATTTTACCTAAAAAATCTAACATCCGTCTCTCTTAAAAATAAACTCAGTCTGAGAAATTATTTATCCACATTTAATTCAATAACTGCAAAACAGTTGAAAAAAAAAATATAAATCAGCATTTCCATATAAAAGAGGTCTCAGTATAAAAAGATTAAAAATGGCTAATTATATTTAATGCATCTAATGTGAAAGTTCAAAGTTAGATTTCTGTACATTGTAAAATTCATGTTTCAGCTACACTCGTCTCAATCACTATCTACGTATAAGTCTTAAAAACTTTCTATAACAAACAATATTTAAAAAACATTTTTATAAAACTAGAGAAAAATTGATTCATCTCATTATCGTAACACGAACATTGTTTTTATGCAAGATTATTATTTGAAAATGATATATTAGGAATGGTAATGTCTGCACTTTGATTTTGTACGACGATATTTAAGTCGGAAGAGAAGCTACCAAGAGTCGACACAGTGCCATCCGAATTCGTACAAGATAATCGATTTGGTGTAGACGTTCTGCCCTTGACGAGTACTGATCGTTCAGTACTCTTATTTGCATGTTTTATTGATATCGAAGAAACGTCACTTATCTCAGGAAATTCATGTGGTGTCCCTTCTTGGTGCTTCTTGACAGGAGAGACGAGTCTAGTGGCTGTATTAACAGGAGTAACGTCTGAACTGGATGAAGAGCCAAGAGCACTCGCTTCACGAGTCTTCTTCAGCGTAGGAATAGCCCAGCCAAGACCCCACTTCTTTAGTGCTAACTCCATTTCTTCTGGGGATGAAGGACACTTAAATAAATTTTTATCCGACGATGGACTACTTGTGATTTCAGACACTCCTGATAACCCGGAAATGCTTGTAGAGCTTGTCGAAGTTAACGGTGCCTTTTCTTGTTCTTGCTTCTCTTGTTTTTCATCAACGGGCTTTTGCACAGGTGTTGTCGACTTAGATTTACTTTCTTCGCATATCTCACTGATCAGCATTTGCTCGATTGTTTCATCTGGTAATGAATGCAATTCAGAAATCTCACTGATTCGGCACTCATAGTTACCTTCTGTATTATTGTGACTATATTGTAATTGTTCGATATGTACGTCCGACAAAGTATACATTGAATCTGAACTTTCGTCCTTTTTGGATTCATTTTTTTCAAGTTTTTTCTTTTCAAGCGATTCCAAAGACTTTTCTATTGATTTTCTAGGCGACCTCTCTATACTTTTTGCTGATTTATTTGATAAGTTAAGAGACTTTTTAGGTGATTGATGTGATGGTAAAGGACATACGCGAACTGATGGTTTAGATTTGGCTAATTTAGAATCTGTAGATTTTCTGGATTGCGGTGAGATCGTAAATTGAGACGGATCATCAGTAGGTAATTTTCTTCGTGCTTTATTCGATGGACTTCTATGACTCGCTTGACTTTTATTTACTGTATCTGGAGTATCAAATTCAACTATAGTAGATAATTCGTGCGCCGGAGAATCAATTTCTTGCCTATAAGGTCATGAATGTTTAATATTTGATTAATTATATATAAAAAATTATTTTTTATAAACTTACCTATACGGTCCACTTATCAATGTAACGGGTGGTCTTCCTCTACCATTTGCAGATCCTTTCGTTCTCATAATTTTTGGTATACCGGCTAGTAGAGGAATAAAATCTGAATCGCTCATCTGTTGAACAAATAAAAAAGCAATTCTATTGTATAAAACTGTAAACGAATACAATTGGAATTAAAGCAGTAATAAAAATATTACGTACCTCCAAATTTTCGGACTTATTTTCTTGACTATTCTCATGGGAAACCGCAAGTTTATTTGAATGTTCTACATCTTTTACATGTGCTTGACTTGATTTCAAAAGAGAATCATCATCTTTTAAATCGTCTTTTACATCATCTTTTAAACTATCAGGTACGGATTTATTTATGCTTTTACTTTGTTCGAGAATTTCCTTGGATAACTTCTCAACCATGTCGTCACTCTTATCCTGAGAACGTGTTGAAGTTTCAGCAACCATTGCAGGTCTCGCTAATGGTGATTTGCAAGTCTCCGCCGATTTATATGCGCCTTTTAGGGATTGCGAAGCTCGAAATCGATCAAGATTGATTTGAACCTGCTCGTCACTCAGAATTTTTGGTTTAGGTGCAGCAACAGGTGTCCGTACAATCGCTATACCTGCTAATTTCTCCACGTCTTCTTCGGTACTTTCGCTCGTCGTCAGCTCCTTTGAAAGATCAAAACTTAGAGAAGGTGATTTTTCAAATTTATTTAAGGGTACCGTAGATTTTGGAAGTTCTACTGCTTCGCCGGATATGATTTTTCTGGATTCCAGAAGAGTCTTCTTAAGTTCGGAATAAATAACTTCAACATTTTTCACCACATTGCTCATGTCACCTCTCGCCGGATATTGAGAATTCGGAATGTTTTGAGTTCCTGAATTTGAATCTTCGTTTGATACTACGGACAATTCTAAACCTGGAAATTATTCAATGGGTTAGAATTTTATTTTAATACCCACATTGTGTAACTGTTAAATTTCTAAATATATTTTAATAATTGGTCGAGTACATACCTTTTTGTTCGTTGCGCACTTTTTGAATTAAATCCGTTAAAGAAGCAATTCGTTCTGTACATACATTTTGCAAATCCTCGTATTTTTTTAATATCTCTGGACAATGCTTCAAAGTATAATTTTGTTTATCTTCCACCTTGATATGAAGTAATTTGCAGGCCGGATTTCTACAATTGCACGTTTGACTATGAGAAGCAGATCTCACAGCAGCAGGCTTGTTTTTCGACATTGAATAAGTCGTTTGGATGTTTTTAGAAATGACGCTAGAGTCCGGTTTCGTTTGAGTATTAACCAAGGATGTGAATTTCAGACTCTTATTGACTCTGCCGGCTTTCGGTATATTCGAGGGTAACTTCATTGTACGTGGCGATGGAGTTTCTGGTGAGGAAACTGGACTTACTTGGGTCCTCTTGCATTTAATGCTTTCATTCGCGGACGAGTCCAGTAGTTCTAAGATCGGTGTACTGCTATTCATCGCACTTAACAACGCACCCGGGGCTACCGCTGGTGGACTCGCGTAAGTAGTTGACGTGTCAGAAGTATCTTGTAACTTACTGATGATTCGTCTGGTTGCGAGTGTTTGGAATCTACTATAAAATTTACCATTTTCTGACGTGGAATTCATTTGAGAGCTTTCTGTACTGGAATCTATGGACATTTGCGTAGACTGTGTTCTGTACTTTTGCTCTTTAAAACTGATCTGCTCTTGAGTCTCATATAAATGGGAATGTAGTTTTTTCGGACTAGAATATCGAGACGAGGGAGCTGATCTTGAAGTTTTTTTAACAGGTGAATTAGTTCTACTGCCAGGTAAAGAATGGCACTTCTCGGAAGCAACTGGTGATAATTTTCTTGATATTGTCTTTAAATTTTGCTTTTCCTTAGTTGAAAATATGATTTCTTTATTTACAGCATCAATGACTACTTCAAAAGATTCACCACGAACTGTGTGTCTATCAAAGGAAATTTTCACTGGTTGTGTATTTGAACAACTGTGTAATGAATTAGTAGATGAACAACCTTTTGAAATTTTTAAACTCTCTTTTTCTTTAGGAATAACTGTAATTTCTGTCTTACTAACATCTACTACTAAATCAGTAGACGTTGACGAATTGTCACAGCTACTACTATTATTATTATTTGCATTCTCAGGAGTGACAATTTTTACAATGGGTTCTATTGGATGATGAACTTCATTTTTCGTCGTTTTATCTGATTTTAATTGAACTTGAATTTCTTGATCTCGAGTAGATACAGTAGTTTCAACGGCGGATTTTTGTAAACATTTTCTTGGCGTTTGACACCTATTAATTTTTTTACTTTTATTAGCTACTTTAGGTACATGCTTTTTAGGGTTTTCTTCACAACCAGACATATTGATAACTTGAATTTCTTTTGCTGGTTTCGACTTGTTATCCTCCTCTTTTTTATTGGTTTTATTAGTACGTGTTGCGTTCATCGTAGAAGACGAAGTTTGATTAAAAAGAGATTTCACACTTGCGTTAAAAACATCGTCTGGTAAATCAGCACCGTACTCTTGCAGGAGTTTACGTTTTAATTTTTCTATTTTTATTAACAATTCGGAAATTTTTCTTTTACGCGTGTATTCGCTATCTTCTTCGGAATAGCTTTCTTCAGTTTCTTGTTGATCATCATCTGGCGGTTCTTGCCATCCAGTATTGGAATGTATGTAATCCCGAGGTGTAATTGTTATTGGTCTTTCAACCTGGTAGGTTGTCGGGGCTGCTTCTCGTGAAGAGCGTAAAATAGTTTGAAAAGCTCGATCCATTTTTTTCTGCCGTTTTTCTGTGTTTTCAGCTCTTTTAGAAGGAGGAAGTACTTGTTCATTCTAATAAAAAACACAAATATATAGTAGTGATTTGTGATCTAATAATTTAAAAAATTTATTTAATTACCAAATTGTGTGCTTTTGCTCTTCTCTCTTCTCTGGAAAGCTCATCAATTTTTTTGCAAAGGGCTTGATAATCTCTTCTAATTTTTTCTCGGAGAACAGCATCTTTACTTCGAAGTTTTGAATTTTCTTTTTGACTTGCACGTGCAGCAGCATTTTCGGACTCTAATTTCTTTATTTCTTCGGCTAAATCGACAGCACTAGGCTAAATTAAATTGAATAAAATAATAAATTTAATTATACTCCACTACTTAAATATAATTTAATGAATTTTTATTTCACGCAATCGTTGTACAAACCTTATTTTTAATATTCGTTCGTTCAACAAACCCTGAAGGTAAATTGTATCCACTTCTTTGACGCGTGCAATGATCGTATAAATTTACTTTACTTGGAGTAGAATTTTTTTTTATTACGGTTTTAGAAGCATTGTCCGAAAAATAGGAAGAATCATCACTTATAGATGAAGAAGATGTAGTGGAACTATCTGTACTACTATACCTACTATAATAATAGTTTAATTGAGAACAGACAGAAATGTTAAATCTATAAAACTTTGAAATTAAATTTAAAGAAGATATTACATTTAGATACAGTCAGCAATGTTAGTTTCCCAAGTTTCTGTTTTTTTATCAAATATTTAATAAATATTTGAAATATATTAGAATATAAACAAATTAGATTGAAAAGCTTGGGAATCTACAATTATCAATATCATAGATTTCCTTAAAAAATAATTAATTTTTACCTTTCAGTTTGTTCTAGTTTACTTGAAATTGTACTTGTTACAGGTACATTTTGGCGAGGCTCATTATCATCAGATTCACATACGTGATTTGAATCTTGGGTAGTATCTATAGGAATATTATTTACTTTATTATAATTATTTTCTTGTGTTTTATTCATACCAAATGTTGATGTAGTTGGAATTTTAATTGTTTCTTCATTATTTATAGAAATGTTTATTTGAGGTGAAGTTTTTTTGCAATTTTGACTGGGTGCAGATGATTTTTTTGGTAATTGAGCAACCATTCGAGAACGTTCATTTTCTAAATTCCTGACTCTTTGCAGTCTTTCTTGTTTTCTAACACGTGGACTAACAACCTATAAATTTTTGAAAACACCCGCTCATCAGAATAATTTCAAATAAAAGTATTTTTGATAAATAATAATTTTAACTACTTTGCTTGATTCTTGTAATTTTTGTATGGCATCCATTCCTCTTTCCTTGGCAGCAGCTTTATTTTTTTGTTCTTCAGTTCGTCTTATGTATTCTATATCTGGCTGTTTTGATGCATTTTCATGTGCGTAACCAATGTTTTCTGTCTCTTGATACCTACGATGGACTTCCATTAATCTTCTTTCATGAGCTCTTCTCATTTCAGTGTTAGGATCTTTTTCAAGGCGACTCAATTGTTCTTTCTCTATTTTTCTTGCTCGTTCCAATAAGCTTTTTGAAAGGGCTCGCGACTGTTCATGGACCTAGTAAATAATAAAAGTGTATGAATTTTATACTTTTTAAGACTTTTAAAACTAATAGTCTAAATACTGTAATTTTCACACGAAATTGCAAACGCTTTATAATGTCATAAAATGGTGCCATAAAATGAGTTTTGTTAATAAAATGATGAGTTATTAAGAACATTGTATTTATTATCGTACTTGTTCCAGTCGTAACCTCTTCCGATGCTCTTTTTCAAATTTTCTAATATTCTCGTGGTCGGACAGGATCATTTTTCCCCGACGTATACTAATAGGATTCCCACTGACTGTTACATTAATAGACATTATTTGCTAACTAAAATTCTTTTTAATACTGTTTAAATAATTCATTTGTAAAAAGGGCCAAGCTACGTAAACATTCAAGTCGAATTCTAGTAAAGCAACGGCCATCTGTGAAACTGGCCAATCGTGCCTTTTCAATTTTCACAGAGTCGACCGCCATCTTTGATTCTAGTCACGTGATTGAAAGAGCGCTACATTTGAAATTATGAAGCTGATTAATATTATGTAAATAAGTAAATTTTTTATTTTTTCATATTTATACATTATTAATTATTCAAGAAAGTTTTTTTTATTAAAATTTGATATTAAATAATGCAATAAAAACAACATAAACATTCAAATAAACTAACGAAAAAACGTAATAATGAGTCACGTATTTTTCGGCATTGATATGGGAATTTTCTTCTTTTTCTTTAAAAAAGTGATTTCCCTTTTGTGAGAGTCTATGACTACTTCATAGGATCCACCCCTTTTTTGATCGAAAGAAAATTTCACTGGATCCAAAGCCGGGGAACACCGTTTGATTGGAGATACGTCTTTTAACATTTCTAGAAGACTCTCTTGGTTGCCATTCACATCAGTTGCAACTGATGAATTTCTTCTACTTCTGATGCTGCCACTGTTCTCCGCATTCTGCGCAGTTGCAATTTGTATAATTGGCTCCAATGGTTGTCTTCTTTTTTTATCTGTTACTTTATTAGAATCTGGTTGAACTTGATATTGCTTATTTTTAGCATGGGTACGTGAATCTTTTGTAGTTGGCTGATGACAGATATTTTCATTGGTAGAACTTATTTCCTCACATCTACGAGTGGTTTGAACTTTATTTGAAGCAGATTTTGATATATTTTCGTCAAGTTTCTTTCGATTTCTTGAAGCTCGAGGAGAGGCTTTGCTTACATCATAGACATCATTTGATAAATCAGCTTGGTAATCTTGAATAAGTTTCTGTTTGAATATCTCGATCTTCATCAGCATCTCCGAAATCGCTTTTTTACGTCCAGAATCATTGCAGCCGTTTTTGGAACTTATCTCGTTTTCTCGTTCCGGTGAGCGATCGATGTGCAATGGTGAAGCATTAGCGGAATGAATGTAATCGCGAGGTGTAGTTGAGATTGCAGGCTCTTGGATGCAGCGTAAAATGTTTTCAAACGCTTGATCCATTTTTTTCTGATGTTTTACGAGGCTTTCATAGTTTCGCGGCGGTGGAAATAATGCCTTCTCTCTCTGAGAAATATAAAACACGTCGGTGCTATAATAATAAATTTCGCTGTCATTAAAATATTGTGCAACTCACTTCGCTTCTCGAGGACTGATTTGCTCTTAATTTTCTTTCTCTGGAAAATCGATCGATACTTTTGGCAAGACTTTGGTAATCTCTTTCGACACCTTCCCACAGGGCATCTTGACGCCGGCTTGAATTTGTCTTCTGGCTCGAGAGTGCCGCAATTACTTCGCTTTCTAACTTCATTACCTTTCGAGCTAAATCTTTGGGCGTTGCGTGTTTAATTTTTTGTTGCCTTTTACGATCGTAGGAATTATCTTTGGGTTTGGGGAACGGTGTATCATTTCTGGTAGGCGCGTTATCGGTATAATAAGAGGAATCACCGCTTGAACGAGAAGATGTCGTAGATACGCTAGAAGTGTCTGACCTATAAATAGATTTTGGCAAATACTCATTATAAATTTAAGAATTTAATTATGAAAAGGATTTACTTTAATAGAAAATTGTTGTTCATACCAAATGGACTGATGTACTTTATTTCGCGATTCATTTACTGTCGATTCATCGTCTAAAACTTTTACGAATGAAATATTAATACCTGCGGTAGTTATTATTTTTTTTTTATTCGTGTAGTATTACTTACAAGATCTTGGTATTTTGGCGTTCATGTTAGTTGCTACTTCATCGTCTAAAGAAATAAATGTATCGCAAGTAATGCTTTCAGTGCTGAAATTAACCCTTTTTTTCCTTTCTATCCCTATTTTTGAAAGTGAAGCACATGATTCCTTTGGTAGTTGCAAAACATGATTATTTTCAAAGTTTTTAGGTTTTTCTCGTTGTTCTTTAATTCCAGAACTAGTTGCCTGAAAATTGTTGACGATGAATTTTACATACAATGAGCTCAAAAGAAACAAGTTGTGCAATAAATAATATAATTCTTTAAGTACTTTATTTGATTTCTGTCCTTTAATTCGCTTTTCTTGCATTTCGATCTCACTATTTTTGCCTTCCACTTTATTAAAGTTTATTTTAATTGTATCTGTTATGTGTAAATTCATGATCCCCTTCGAAAAGAAATTGAAACTACTCTTATTAATTTAAAGGCTGATCACTCAAATTATAATTTAAGTCGAAATCTACTTTTACGATCAAGCTACGTAGAGAGTAAATAGATACTGTTAAATGTTTCAAAATTTGGTTTGAGTTTCAGGCAGAATTAATACATTCAAAATAAATAAAATCAGAAGAACGTGTTTATATATCTTCGGCGATTGAGAAATTAAAAGGTTTTCACAGGGATCGGGAAAGGATCATCAGAATAAGCAAAAAGCCAGATGTATTCTATGTAACATTATACTTATATATTTATTATATGCATATATGTATATGTAATAATTAATAAAATATAATGTTTATAATGTTAATCGTATGTCTACAATATATAATTATTATCTCGCTTTTCAGCATCGTCATTGTCGTCGTTTTCTATTTTGTTTCAGTATATCAGCATATCGTGAATCCATCGGCGTTGCTTCGCAAAAAAATAAAATACGTTACAACAAATAATTGAATGCTCGCTTATATGGTAAAATGTCCCTGTGATTCTATAAAGGATATAACATCGGCAATGCGTGTGGTGATGGAGTGTCTATGCGGTTCCAGCTTTCTGTCCTTACGCTCGGGAGTACGCGTACAAAATAATTACACATATTATTCGTTAAAACACTTATACCCTCTGTTCTCTCCGTGTATATATATATATGTATTCTTTAATATAATATATAGATTTGTTTATTCATTTATTTATATCTAATATCCATAAAGGTCTCCTTGCTTACAATCTTATATATCGTAACTTCGTCCCGAACAGATCATTTTTAGCGCATGCGTTGTTAATTAATCAAGCAAAACGACGACGACGACGACGGCGGCGGCGTTTTTATATATTTTGTTTTAAAAAACGGGCACGCGTTCGACGCGCGCACGAAATAGGCGTCGTGCGCGCGACGATTCGCCGCGTGCGCGTCCAAATTGTACAATATTGTTCTTTCATCGAGAAAAACGAAAGAAAATGATAAACCGGGCGATGCGAGAAAAAAGTATATACGTGTACGCGTACAAATGAGACGATGACGGTTCGACAAAAAGGAACGACAGGACACGAAAATGCGTCCGTCGCCTTTTCCGTACGCAATGATAACTACGATTAATTTAATGAATCGGTATAGAGTCGAAGGGCGCGCGCCACGCACTGAAAATTATGTTTGCTTGTTCGTTTGTTCTCGGTAAAGACGCTACGTAGGTAATAATTAATTAAGAAAAAAGGGCTAATGAGAATGATAGAATATAATTATCGCTACTTAAATCGATCAAAGTTGAAAGTATCGAAAAATCGCGCTCTCGCTCGTTTCGCACTCACTCGCTCTCTCAGGCATTCGGTCAGGCATTCGCTCTCCCTTTCTCTCGCGGCGGAGGAGGAGGGGATCGGAGCATCCTCGGTCGGTTTCAGATTCTACGATTTGCTAGAGTTGATATATATTTCTTTTATTAATCTTCATTTATTTCGCACTCGCAACGAAGCCTCGTTTTATTATGTTTACTTTTTTTCACAATAGTTTATGTATATTTCTCCTTAAAAGTAACGTACAATAGAATCTTTATAATATCGCGGGCCTCGAAATGCGATCGTCAACGGCATCAAAATGTACAATGGCACCCGTAAAGCGCTCCTCGAGTACCGCGGCTGGTTTTTTTTATTAATACTGTTGAACGGGGGGGGGGGGGGGCGAAAAGCCGGG